>CM035424.1:56203839-56216339 GCA_020310875.1 Ceratopteris richardii | reverse complement strand
CATACATGAGCTCAATGGACATGGAAGATTGACTTAATTGAGACATGAATCTCCATCTCCAAGTCAAGGAGCTCAAGGGGGTGCACATACTTAAATGTTGTTTGCACGCTGAAATCGAGAAAAAAATGCCCAAAAAGAACATTTGCATGATAACAAACTTTCACACCTATCAAAAAAATGCACTAGTACGTTTAGGACACCGCAAGTACTAAACGTTTATTTTTCATAAAAAACATGTTTTTTTTTACCATGGCCTACATTTGATTGATACTGAAGAAACATTGCCAAGGACACCTTATTTTATGACAAAGTTTTGTACTACATTTATACAACAACAATTTCATTATTCTATGTACTTTCATTTTAAAAACGATCATAGGTAAAGGTTTATTTTAGTGGATTCCAACGTATTGTTACACTTATGTGTCCCTCGAGTAGCTTTGATGTGAATTAGCATTTTTTACTCTATTGTTGGCTAAAGGTTTTTATCCATGTAACCACATACATGATTTACTCATATATGATGGTACATTGTACTTGAAGATCCACATATAGCTCTCACTTAATCTAGTCTCATACTATTGATCATCTATCGACAGAGAGCTCTTCGCATCTCCATGCTTGGATCTCCTTCTTTGCTCGTGGTTACATATATTCGTGCTTTCTCACTCACATAGCCAAGTTAAACTCCTTAACCTGCTTTGTACACTTTTAACAATGCAAATCAGTTCTAGAGCATAGAAGTATAAAGTTCACCACAACGAGATCATTTCCACTAGGTGCGTTGAGTTTTTACCCCCCTTTCGAAGTCATTTGTGAAGTCAGATTCGTCATTGGAGTTACAATTTGTGAGCTTCATTTCGGCTTTGTTGAAGTTCATAGTGCTACTTTTGAGCTCTTTGGTGCAATGGAAAGCAACTATTGAAAACAAATCAATGGATGTATATGTCACATGCATCAAAGATTTGAAAGAGCAATGGGAAAACATTGATGAAATCATTCCGGATGGATCACTCACTTCCATACTATTCAAAGGATTGTCGAAGTCTTTTCAAAGCTTTTCTACTACGCTTCGTTTGGTTGCAAATGGAAATCCAAATATGTATACTTTTAATGAGGTTGTATCTCTTCTTTTTCAAGAAGAGCAAAATCAAGAGTGAATAGAAGTGGTGAGCACCCAAGAGTAGAACACAAGCACTAGCTATTACACAAAAGGATGAAAGAAAGTATGGTTCAACTTTGGGTTCATCAAAAACAAAGCCTCACTCTTCCTCTTCCACTTGGTTCTCTCTTGATGGTGATATGCAAAAGAAGAAGAGGTACAAGTATTGTCGAAAGGTTGCACATACCATTGATGCGAAAGCTTGTCACGCGTAATGAAAAGAAGAAAGAATCTAAAATGTCTATTGTTAAGAATATATGTCTATTGTTAAGAATATATCTCATGCAAAGAATGATAAAGCTAATGTTGCTCAAGACTTTTGGGCATCTGTTGTCACATATCATTATGATTGATCATCATATTCTACATGTATGATTGCGATTTGACAGATTCACCCAAGGGAGGACATATTGTATGTGCAAACAATGCTTCTTATCCTATTATTGGAGTTAGAGAAATTCAACTAACGTCTGCAGATGGAAGTATTGTTACTCTCAAGAATAGATTGTATGTACCTGATATCAAGAAAAACTTGATTTCGGTTCCTACTATTGCTAGTATGTGACTTCATGTACACTTTGTTGATAACAAATGTATGGTTCTTGATTCAGCAATGTTGATGTTATTATGATCTCGAGGGCATTATGTAACGGTTTGTATCGCTTCGATATTTATAAGAGAGTCTTCTTAAATGCCTTTCTTACACATACTTCTTCTACCGCTGAAATGGAATTATGCCATGCTCGTTTTAATCATTTGAACTTCAATAGTTTGCTTTACTTGAAAAAAAAAAGGATATGGTTATTGGTTTGCCAATACTTTAGTCCATTAAAAAACGTTCATGTGAAGAGTGTATACTTGTAAAAATGTATCATGCTCCTTTTCCCAAAGATGGGCTATACATGCTACATGAAAATTGCAACTTGTTCATTGCGATGTATGCGATCCGATCAAGACTCCATCTTTTGGCAAGCATGTATATTTTGTTACCTTCTTTGATGATGCAACATGCAATACTTGGGAATATCCTTTGAAAGCAAAGAATGAGGTATTCTTTTGCTTTAAAATATTTTTAATCGTGGCCGAAAACTTTTATGGTAATAAGTTTTTGACTCTTTGCACGGATCATGGCAATGAATACATGCCACATGAATTCAATGCTTTTATTTTTAAAAGAGGTATTGCGCACAAATGTGCACTTCTGTATACACCTCAACAAAATGGTGTTGCAGCGCAAGAATAGAACACTTCTTGAAATCGCACGATGTATGGTTAAAGGAAAGCATCTTTCAAATTGTTTTAAATGGAAGGGGTCATGTATGCAAACTATTTATTGAATCGTTCTCCTACAAAAGCATTGAGAGTCATTACACCTTATGGGGCTTGGAATGGGCAAAAGCCCAAGGTTGATCATATGTGCATATTTGATTATTTTGCATATGCTCTTGTGCCATCACAACAACGTCACAAACTTGATGATAAGGCAAAGAAATGTATACTTGTTGGATATACTCGTGAGAGTAAAGGTTATCACTTATACCATCCATTTATAGTAAGTTGAGATGTGGTATTTGCTAAAAATTCAGTTTATCCTTTACTTGAATGTAAATTTCAGCCAACAATTAGCTCACGATATGTATTTGATACACTCATGCCTTTGTTTCAAAGTGGTGCATTTCACTATGGCCATGTAAGCCATTCAAATAAAGTTCAAAAAGCTGAAAATTTTCAGCCAAATATGATTGAAAATGCCCAAAATGCATATCTATCAAGAATGGTCATGTAAGCCATTCAAGTAAAGTTCAAAGAGCTGAAAATTTTCAGCCAAATATGGCTGAAAAATTCAAGCCAAATATGATTGAAAACGCCCAAAACACATGTCTATCAAGAATGCACAATCTATGGCAAAATGGCTGCAAAAAACATTGCAAGATAGCAAGTTGAGTGCTCCTTTACTTGGTAGAACAAGATCAAGCTCTCTGTGAGAGCTAGAAATTCTTTCAAGGCTTAGAAACTGAAGGCTTGTGAATGATATGTGTGCCACTCTCCTCTCATCCAATATATCCTCTTGCATTCAAAATAGTAATGATTTGGAATGGCCTAGTGCCACCATCAGGCCATCATGCAACACTCATCCCCATTACCATTGAATACCTTAGGATATCCTCTGAGCTTGGGATCTTGGCTATGGCTGGCTCTTTTCCACTTCCGATCTAGTATCCTATATGAAGAATGATCTATGCCATCACTTTCCTGCAAAGAAAGAATACCCTCTATTAGATTATCCTCCCTAAAAGTATACTTTCTAAGTTTACTGACATGAAACAATAGATGGACTCTGCAATCTAGAGGAAGCTCTAATCGGTATGCAATATCACTAAGCTTCTTAACTATCTTCCAAGGTCCACAAAACCTTGGTGAAAGCTTAGTACACTTCCCTGTGGATAATGAAGTAGATATAGCTGACAGTTGAAGAAAAACTTTATCTCCTTCCTCAAAGACTCTAGGAGATCTCTTCCTGTCAATATATTCTTTTGCCCTAACAACTTCTTTCTGCATCTTGGCTTTAGCTATTTCTAGATTTGCTTGGAGGCTCACTAAGAACTCTGAAGCACTAGGACATTTCGTTGGCATTCCTATGGTACTGGAGCAGTGGGATTCATGCCATAGTTCCTCTCAAAAGGTGACATTCTTGTCACTTTATGAGGTCTATTGTTATAAGCAAACTCTACCAATGGCAAGTAACTATCCCATACTGTCAGCCTCTCAGACACATATGCCCTTAGCATGTCCTCTAGAATATGGTTCACCCTCTCAGTCTGACCATCTTTATGTGGATGATCACCACTACTCATTTTCAATGACACTTTTAGTTTGTTGAATACAAACTTCCAAAAGTGTCCTGTGAATTGACATCCCTATCTGAAACTATGGATGTTCGTAACCCATGCAATCTGAAGACATATTGGATAAACAACTCTTCTACCTATGGAGCTTCTATCGTCTCCTTTGTGGGTATAAAAGGAGCCATCTTGCTCAATCTATCTACCACAACTAGGATGGTATCCCGCTTCCTTTGGGTCCGCAATAACCCCACTATGAAGTCCATGGATACATTGTCCCAATTATGCTCTTGAATCTGTAAAGGATGTAAAAGACATGGTATCTTTACCCTTTCTCCCTTGTTAACTTGACACATAAAGCATTGTTGAACATAAGCGTGGATATCTCTAGCTAATCCATGCCACCAGAATGTTCTTCTAACAAGTTGAATTGTTTTGTCAAGACCAAGATGCCCTGTGCAAGGAACATCATGGTTATCATGCATGACTTTTCTTCTCAAATCCCAAGAATCTAGTACGCAAACCTTTCCTTTCCATTTAACTACTCCATTCTTCTTTGAGAAATTGGAATACAAACTTGACTTGTTTGCTTTACTAGGGGAAAAAGCAACTAGAACTGCCTCGTCTCCTATGATAGAGTCATCACTGATGGCTCTAATGATCTTTAACAAATATGGATCTTCCACCTGTGCTTCCTTTATTTCTTGAAGCGATGAGCTTTCTAGAACTGTAAAGCTCATTTGATATACTATCTGTGATAACGCATCAGCTACTATATTTTCTTTGCCTCTTCTATACAGGATTTCCATGTGAAACTCTTGCATGAGCTAAGCCCAAGGAACTTGTCTGCCTCAAAGATCTGGCTGACTACAAAAGTACTTGAGTGTATAGTGATCTGTGTATATCTTAAAGTCTGCAACATAAAGATAGTGTCTCCAGACTTTAAGAGCATGCACCACTGCATACAACTCCTGTTCATGCACTCCCCAATTGCATTATGCACACTCATAACTTTTTGCTTTCAAAAGCTATTGGTCTTCCATCTTGACTCAAGACTGCCCCTATGGCTATGCCACTAGCATCTGTCTCCAACTCAAATGGTTTCTACAGATCTACCACTTTGAATAGGAGCCTCTGAATCAGCTTGTTTCAGAGTATCAAAACTTTCTTGTTCTTCTTGCTTCCATGCAAATGATACTTTGCCTTGAAGAAAGTGTGCCATACGCACTTTTATCGACGAATAAGAAGAGATAAATTTCCGATAGAAAACCGAACCCTCAAAATGATCGTAACTGCCCCTCATCCTGAGGAGTAGGCCAAGCTAGAATAACTGAGACCTTGGGATCCATCTAGACCCCATCAATTGATACCACATGCCCTAAATACTCTCTCTCTACAAGAAACAACTCAATCTTTTCTAGATCTACAAACAACTTATTTTCTTTTAATTTATTTAATACTAATCTCAAATGAAACTTTCATGCTCATTGTACAAACCTACTATAGACTAGCAAATCATCAACAAAATCCACAACACACTTTCCAATGAACAGTCGTAGAATATCATTCATTAACATAATGAAAGTAAGAGGTGCATTCGTCAAATCAAATGGCATAACTAAATACTCATAATGCCCAAAATGGGTCCTAAAAGTGGTTGTATATACATCTTGATCTTTTACCCTAATCTGATGTTAGACACTTTTCAAATCTATTTTACTATATACGACTCCACCTAGAGCATCTAAAAGCTCATCTATCTTGGGCATGGGATATCTGGGCTCGATGGTAATCTTATTAAGTGCTCTATAATTGAGGCACATCCTATAAGATCCATCTTTCTTCTTCACGAGAAGAACTGGAACTGCAAAGGGCGAATAACTGGGTCTGATCAGCCCTTTCTGCAAGTACTCGTCAACAACCTTGTGAACTTCATTCTCCTCCTACAGACTCATTCGAAATGGTGGTCTAGCAGCCAAACTCGCTCTTGCTCCTCGTACCAATTCGATTCTATGGTTAATGTTCCTGCAAGGAGGTAAACCCGAAGGTAATTCTTTCAAAACTAACTCTTGGTATTCTGCTCTTATTTTATCTGAAAGTACTTGAGCATTCCAACTAGAGTTTCCATGACTCCATGAATCCATCTCTACACACGATGAATACACAAAATAAAAAAAATAAATATACTTAAAATCAACCTTGAGCAACTTGGTAGCGGTTACCAATCACGTCTCTTGAAGATTTGGCTCTCCACGGATTAGTAGTCGTCTCTCCTCATTCTCAAGCTCGTATACGTGCGAAGCAAAGTCTATGACTGATTGTTTCCTAGCATGACACTTTTTACTTAGGACTACATCGAAACATGCCAGTCTAGCTATCTCAAACTCAATCTCTCCTCATAAGATTGGATCTGAATGGGCAACCCTAGCACTCGTCGGTCCCATGTCTCGGTTCCCTTCCCGTCAGCTAACTCTATTGTGTAGGCATACTCTGACTGCGCAGTCTCTAAGTATAGCCTCCTGATTAGTCGAAAACTAATAGCATTATGAGTAGACGCAGTGTCAAAGATTACCTTGACAGGAAGCCTTGCCACGACTCCTCTCATGACAATGAGCTCTGTGTCTCGAAACTGGTATCTCGGAATCGGTATCCTTTCTTTGCCACTAGCAAAAGCACATCATCTCGCATGGTAGGAACCTTCTTCGTGACCGTCATGGCTACTATGGGAGATGATATCTGGGATGGGGAATCTCCAAAGTCCTCATCTCCATCACTCCTTCCTGTGTAGAATTGATGACTATGGTAGCTTCTATTTTCTTTTTCTTAGGACAGTCCTTGAAGAGGTGTTGTCCTAGGCACCCATAGCACAATCATTCGTTCATTGCCTTCTCTTTCTGCCGAGGGTTAAGGATAGACTTATTGTACGCCCTCTCAACAAGAGCATACACTTTCCTTTTTCCTTGAAACTGTCTTGATCATGTGCATCTACTAAGCCTCTTTCTAAGGTTGTGCACTGATCGAGCCAAGAGTGGATGTGGAGAAAGGTCAGCTTATCTTAGTCCATGAGGACCTCTGACCCTGGGAGCATATGCCCTTGTGGCCATCCTCCTAAACTAAAGCCATCTCTATAGCCTGTGCCAAGGAGTGACACCTCTCCTTTCTCACTAAAGGTCGAATAGTTTCTCTAAGTCTCAAGATGAACTTGTGGACCTAGAGAAACTTTGCAATAGTGTCAAGTACCTTGAGAAGTACCTCTCTATACTTATCTGAGTACTCCTTGACCTCTCGTCAGCGCGTTCTACACCTCTCATTAGGCAATACAAAGTTATTGTAGAACAAGACTTTAAATTATTCCCAAATTGTGGGCTCTTTCTTGTCTTGTTCAATCTTATGCCACCACCTATGGGCAACGTCCATGAGATTATACGTGACCTGCGGAATTTTATGTCTATCGTCCACGATATCACATAAACAGAAGCATTGTTCCCACTTGCTGAGCCACTGCTCAAAAGCATCAACGGTCCTAGCACTAGTCGAGCCATGATATCTAGGTGGCTTAAGGTCCTTAAGCTTCCATCGAGTCTCTCTGACTAGTATGCTCTCTCTAGGGATCTCTGGAGTTTGATGCTCGCCTCGAGCATCTACATCCATCCCTGGCAAATCGGTCTCGGGCGTCACTTCCTCTTTCTTGGAGCCATGCGCATGCTCCAAGATGTCGTGAAGTGCACTCTCTAAATATGTTATCCTAGCACTCATGATCTCTATAGGGTCTGAGGTGCGCTCACTCATGAGTGTATGAGTCCTAACTCGTGAAGAGGGGTGAAGAGGGTCTTGATTCCATGCTAGGATAAGGTATAGAAATACACTAATCACAAGCCTTTGCATAAAAGAATTAACAGAAAAAAAAACTTTCAATATGCTTTGCTTACTTTTTATGCATATACATGCTAAATTTTAAAAATCTCGACAACATTTCGACAAAAAAATGGAAATCGAAAAAAAGTAACTAAGTACACTACACGCACTTCTCAAACCACACGGTGCCGGTAGGCATAATATGTACACAAAGAAAACAAAGGGCACTACATGCCCTTATAAAATCTCGTGCTTGCGGCGCGGTATAAACAATAAGAACGCTGCAAGTTTTTATATTCTCTTGGCTATACCTGCAAAATCAAGTACTAACATACCACTTCCATGCAAAACGCAGAGCTAAACAAGCTTCTAATTAACCATATACTACGTATGCTATGCACTATGCTTGTCCTATGTGCTCAACTATGCATGAAAAGAGCAAGAATGCATCAAACTTGACTAGAAAACTTATCTTGGAGTCCAAAGCTTTGATGTGCAGGTGTATGCAGGTGTTGGAGATCATCAACACACACTCCTCTTGAGTCTCTAAGAGTATCCCGATGATTATCACATTGAAAAAGTGCTCGAATGAGGGTCTTTGTTGTCAAACAGCCCACTTTAAAGCTTTGTACAGGTCTAAAGATAAGTTCAAATGGTGGCTTCTAGCCACTAACTAGATAGGTCTCTCAGATACCAAGAAAAATCACTCAATTTAGACATCAAATGAGTGAGTTATGGTCATTTGAGTGAAGGTAGGTATTTAAAATAGGCTATGGTAGAGAGGCTTAAGCTATGGAACTTGAAGAAATTCAATTTTCTTCGCCTCTGTGCTCTTCTTCAACCACGAATCGAGCGTTGAGCTTCCTTTTATCCCATAGATTATATAGAAGTCAAAGAAAGCGCCTTCATATACATGATGAGCTCTTTCACACTCTCAATTCCAAAAGAGGAGAGAATGTTCTCTCTCTCATCTATTGACTTCGAATGTGAGGCTGTTGATTGGCGGGCGTCGGGCTGCTCCAAGGCTGTTGTTAAGCGCCATGTGTGCGTGACAGCTTGAGGGCAGCTCACGAGTTCTCCCCAGGGGTTCTCCTACCATCTCTTTTGCTAAATCATGATCTCTGCTACATCTCGACAACGGCACACAGACTGAGAGGATGATGATGACTTGGCACAATTTTCGAGACAGCTCCCAAAAAGATTCGCGCAAGAATTTCCCAAAAAGACTCTTCCCAAGAATTCCAAGATATGCTCTGGTTACCAAATGTGAGAGCTAGAAATTCTCTTAAGGCTTAGAAATTAAAGGCTTGTGAATGATGTGTGCTCTCCTCCCATCCAATATATCCTCTTGCATTCAAAATAGTAATGATCTAGAATGCTCTAGTGCTACCATGTGGCCATCATGCAACAGTCATCCCCATTACCATTGAATACCTTAGGATATCCCCCGAGCTTGGGACCTTGGCTATGGCTTGCCCTTGTCCCACACTCACATGGAGTGGTCTTTGCAGACCAATGTCTGACAATTGGGACAAACACATGGAGTGGTCTCTGTAGACCAATGTCTAACACTCTCCATGCATCATGTGACTTTATGGATGTATCTCTTATTGCATGTACTGAAGGGCCACTCACTTTTGAAGCTTCATCTGATGATTCAAATTGGATGAACGTAATGCAATTAGAATTGGATTCTATTCACAAAAATCGTACTTGGGAGTTATGTGAATTGCCAAAAGGTAAGAATGGCATTGGTACTACGCGGGTTTATAAGATTAAAAAAAGGTCAAATGGTAGCATTGATCGCTAAAAATTTAGTCTAGCTACAAAAGGTTATGCACAAAGATATGTCATGGATTATGAAGAGACTTTTGCACCTACTCCCCACATGAATGACTACCATTCGTTCTATGATTGCATTGGCTTCCCATCATGGTTGGAAAGTGCATTGACGGGATATAAAAACAACTTTCTTGAACGGTGATTTGCAAGAAGAGGTCTATATGAAGCAATCCCCTGAATTTGTTGTCAAAGGTCAAGAGCATATGGTTTGCTTTTTGTATAGTACACTTTGACTTTAAGTCTCTTTCATGGTAGAGATGATCAACGATGCTTACTTTCTTTTGCAAATAGTGATAGGGCTGGTTATCATGATACACGAGTGTCCACCATGCATATCTTGGTTGAGTAAGAAGCAACCTACTATGGCCACATCGAGTTCTGACGCTGAGTGGAGGGCAATATTCACATCTAGATGAGTGTATATGGTTGAGATTCCTATTGATGGATCTATGCATGAATATCAGTGCACTTACGCATATTCTCACCGATAGTCAGAGTGCATTGGTGGCAACAAATCCAATGTTTCATGTGCTCACAACGCACATTTAGGTTCATTATCAGAGAGTGCCTTCATGCTCGAGATATTAATTTGGTATATGTGCCTACACAAGATAATGTGGCAGACATAATCACCAAAGCTCTTCCACATGAAAAGTTTGAGGCTTTTCGCAAAGCTAAAGCCTTATTACCTTGTGGGGGCTGCTATGTCACTCCTTGGATGTGTCCACATCATTCTCTCTAGGGGGGTTTGTTACATTAATGTGTCGCTCAAGTAGCTTTGATGTGAACTATTTCCCTATACATGGGCATTTCTTACTCTAGTGTTGGCTAGAAGTTTTTTCCGCGGTAACCACATATACATGATATACTCATATGTGGTGGTACATTGTACTTAAGGATCCACATATAGCTCTCACTTCATCTATCCCTCATAATATTGATCATCTATCATTACACAGCTCTTCCAGCCATCGCACCTCTCCTTTTTCTGCTTTGATCTCCTTCTTTGCTTGTGTTTACTTCTATTCGTGCCTCTTCACTTACTCCCACACCCAATACATATATATGTCTAAAATTGTTTTGATTCATCAGCTTGTAAGTACATGGTCCAAATACATGGTTCAATCGTACACACTGTCAAAATTATAAACTTTTTGGCCAATTTGCCTTCCATGTTCCCCTTGTAACCAAAACCTCATTCTTCAATTTTTGAAAATCTATGCCACTACATTAAAGACACTCTTGAATGCATCCCATTAGGGTTTGCAAATATTTGGAATGAATAGATTCATGATTCTCATTGAATGGGGCAATGCCTAGAGAAAAAAATGAACTTGCACGTATGAGAGAATCTTGAGTTCATGCACGAGCAATCGTTTTCAATGTTTAAAGGGTTGGCAATCAATTATATGTATGTATGTATGCATGCATGCATGTACGTATGTATACATGCATACACACACACGCACACACATGTATGTATGTATGTATGTATGTATGTATGTATGTATGTATGTATGTATGTATGTATGTATGTATGTATGTATGTATGTATGTATGTATGTATGTATGTATGTGTGTGTGTGTGTGTGTGTATGTGTGTATGTGTGTATGTGTGTATGTGTGTGTGTGTGTATGTATGTATGTATGTGTGTGTGTGTGTGTGTGTATGTATGTATGTATGTATGTATGTATGTATGTATGTATGTATGTATGTATGTATGTATGTATGTATGTATGTATGTATGTATGTATGTATGTATGTATGTATGTATGTATGTATGTATGTATGTATGTATGTATGTATGTATGTATGTATGTATGTATGTATGTATGTATGTATGTATGTATGTATGTATGTATGTATGTATGTATGTATGTATGTATGTATGTATGTATGTATGTATATATATATATATATATATATATATATATATATATATATATATATATGTGTATATGTATGTATGTATGTATGTATGTATGTATGTATGTATGTATGTATGTATGTATGTGTATGTATGTATGTATGTAGGTATGTATGTATGTATGTATGTATGTATGTATGTGTGTGTGTATGTATGTATGTATGTATGTATGTATATATGTACATACATACATATATATATATGCATATATATATATATATACACACACATATATATATATATATATATATATATATATATATATATATATATATATATATATATATATATATATATATATATATATATATATACATACATATATATATATAACATAAAAGCACCTCTCTCTCTCTCTCTCTCTCTCTCTCTCTCTCTCTCTCTCTCTCTCTCTCTCTCTCTCTCTCTCTCTCTCTCTCTCTCTCTCTCTCTCTCTCATTCATATAATCATTTATACATAGGAAAACAACAATGAGAAATACACAAGATGAATAAAAGACAATTACATGAAAACACAAAAGTAAATGAGGAAAAAAGCAAGCATTGAATTCAAACTGAAGGATGATAAAAAATATCACAATTAGATTAAAATCTCCAAAAAAGAAAATTAAAAATCCTTTCTTTCACGTTTCTTGTCTAAGTATACAAAACAAAAAAAAATGAACACAAAAGAAATTGATTTTGAATAGCAATAATAGGACAAACTACAACATAAGGAATGAAAATATTTGTTAAATTGAGCTCACCTATCCTACGAACTAATGATAATAGACACAAACACAAAAAGATATGAAAATAGAACACCAACAACAAGAAATTGCACCAAAGAATAAGGTTCAAATAAATCAAGAAACATATAAATTAGAAAGT
>CM035424.1:56046339-56201339 GCA_020310875.1 Ceratopteris richardii | reverse complement strand
CCACAGGTATCCGCAGGTGAAATGGAGAGGGTTCGATCAATTATTGGTCCACCTCTGACCTTTGTACTGCAAACTCGTTCGACTACCGTAAGTTTTCTCTTTTTTATGATACCAATAAGAACTTTTGGACGGTAAAGATCTTGGTTGTAAGGTCCATGTTAAAATACGTTCTCCACATTTTTCAGAATTTGTCGGGGTGCTTGGTGTAGTGGTTAATGTTAAAGATTCAATATTTGCACATGGGACTAAAGGTAGCCCATGAAAGTGGAAAATACAGAGGGTTGTATCTTTTTAATTGTAAGATAATAGAAGATTAGATTCAAAATGGAATACAAAAAATTATGTTCATTGAGAAAAAGATGCAAGCTCAAAAAAAGGAGCACATGAACCCTTAGAGAATTTAGTTATTTACTTCATAGGAATGTTTTTGTGTGAGTATGTATTGGTTCTTATGCTCCATGTGAGCATATGATGGACATAGAAACAAAGGGGCATGTGCATTAGCCTAATCATGTCCTTCTCATATGGCTAAGAATTGGACTTGAAAGTCTCATTGTTTCTTTTTTGTGGAGTCTATGTATATTGGTGAGCCAACTCACTTGAATTCAGTGATAGTTACATGCTTGATGTCTTTGATCAAGTGGATGCTTCATGTTTCAAGTACTTTCAAAATCGTTTTAAGAGTTTTTTGGTGTGAACAAAGCCTCATTGCTATAAATATGGGAACTTTGACTCGTAGATTGTTCTAATATGTGAGATTCAACCACTTCACTACTTGTGTGCTTCCTTATATGAGCTTCTTGTCACGATGACTTCAAGGAAAATTTGGTCTCCTCTTCATCTTGATACCCTTATTGGTCATGGATTGGTGCCTTCAATTAAAATGAATTTGTGCATGCAATATCAATCGTCCACAAGTCATAACCTTCTAGTCATGCATAACATTGATAAGGTTTTTACTATGGGGATGAAACATAAGAATAGAGCCGTACAAAAAATGGCTCTATCCATGATGCTAAGAGTATGTACTAAAAATCCATTCTAGATTTAGATATGATGGAATTCAAACTTCATGAGAACAACCCAAAATGATGAGTGAGTGCAAATGCAAAGGCTAGTGATGAATATAATGTTTGCACAATGGTTTTATAAAGCAAAGAAGGGAGAGCCATGAAAAGACAAACAATAGCACAACATCAATTTGGTTGATGGAAAAAATTATGCTTTCTAAGTTTATTAGGGTTTGTATGTTTATTAGTATGGACATTTGTCCAATCCATTTTTGCATTTCAAATAGTTACTACTGAGGACAACCCTAATAGTCTCCCATTAAAGGCCAATATGATCTACATGACATCCTAAATAACAATATAATGTAAAATCTAGGTTTGACAACGTGGTCTCACTTAATGTGTAGAGTAAACTTAAGAATAGAATTGCAATTGCAAAGCCAAGAACACCAAACTTAGTATTTTGCTATAACCAAAAATGAAGACCCATGAGGCAAAGATATTGCTTGAACTAATAATACATGCTTTTTGATGGCACCTACGAACGCCAGCCATCCCTTCAGCTCAGGAACACGAACGACGACCTATACACACAAAGATCTTTCGAAGTTCTTCCTCCTAGCCACGCCCAAGTGTATAGCACGATAATTTCTGCCATCCTAGTCTCCTCTCATGAGTTCTCTCTTTTAATCCTCATAAAAGATTATACCTCATAAGTTCTTCTACCATATGATATAAATCCAAATAGATGCCATGTGGCATGAGTGCCACCTCAGCCAAGGAGGGGTGCATCCCTATTGTGACATTTCCTTCCCCTTAGAAGCATTTTTGTCCTCGAAAATGTAGATGAAATGTCTGTTATGATAGAAGAAAGTGCTCGGGCTCCCCTGAACCCCATGTACTCTATGTACATGGTCATCTCTGTGTGTTGTTTCCCCCATATCCTTCCCCTTAAGAATTCTCATGAGAGATTATCTCAAAGGTGGGAAACCGTCTGAGTGGTGCCTATTATCTCCCATATACACTAAACTTTCAAGCTATCACTCCCATGCGATATGACATCATCAGAATGACCTAAGTTCATATGATATATCCTCTATGGAGTAATAGTATGAAAAGCAAGTGTAAAGTGCCAAGCTTATAGGCTTGACCATACCATAATGGAGATATTAGACCATATAATCCTCTGAAGTATACAACAAAGTCCCATAACAAGTGACTCCAAACCCATCTAGAAATAGATGATAGATTTTCCCTCATAACACTCTAGGCCTTCCTAACCTTGAGTGTACTCACAAGTAATAGTTTAATCTAAACTATCTTGTGATGTATGAAAATCCATCATCTCATATATAAGAATTTCTTGTTAGTAAAATGTAATCTATATATTTCACCTGCCAAGAACTCTATGGTTTGTCATCCTTTACCATTGGACTAAGTTTTGTTGGAAGAGCATCTATTGGCACTAATGCAAACTCTAAAATATTCTCCTCCCTATAGTTTGCCATATGAATGCAAAATCATTCCCTTTGAGATCCAGATAATCCCTAAGTACCCATCCTCCTAATCGATGCTCATGCATCATGCTCATGATGAAGCGTCAACTAAGAGTTTGGTATCCCAATAGGTTAGATATCTCTCTATCTCCTAGAAACCCTAAAGAGAAGAGTCATAACTCTACTCCCAGTCTCAATCATGTCAATAACTAGATCATCTCATCTAGTCAAAGATCATCACTAGAGTAACATTATTGCTCCTCTCTAGAGTCTCCATGTGAGACTCAATCTAACCATCATGATTAACTGATCTCCCTCTTGTCTTTGATAGAAGAGTGCCACTTCTATCTAGACAACCTAAAAGTGAGAAAGTGAATCTCTCTCTCTCTCTCTCTCTCTCTCTCTCTCTCTCTCTCTCTCTCTCTCTCTCTCTCTCTCTATTCAATCTCTTCTAAGGAAAAGAACTCTAGCAGTGGAACCTATTCCACTTTCGCTTTCCCTTTGAAAGAGATTTTGTTGAATCCATTTGCTCTACTCATCCATAACTGAGAACATGTATATAAGTTCTCCATGTTTTTTTTCCTTCCAAAATAGTGGAGAATCATGCTCCTATGTGAAGGAAAATTACATTGAAAAATAGAGCAAATGTATTCCTTCTAAAATATAGACTAAGAGATGTTTCCCAAAGACCTCTTCTGTCTAAAGGAAAACATACTCTATTCTTCTCCTATGAAGAAATCGTGTTTTCCTTTCCTTCTTTCTCTCTCAAAGAGCAGGAGCTAAAGTGAGATCTATCATCGATCTCTGAGCTGATTCCCACTTTCTCCTTTCCTTAAAAGAGAAACTCATGAATTTATTTAGTCCTCTCTTCCGTAACTAATGCATAATCCCTCATTACATATATTCCTATGAAGATGGAGAACAAATCTCCCCTAACTAATGAAGGTATATGTAGTGAAGAGTGGAGAAAATAAATTCCTAATAGTAGATCAAAATCCCTCTACTAAAATGGTCAACAATGATATGACATGATACCATAAACACATGTGTATCCATACTAACGAGCTGTCTATGCCAACCATACTCTATGCATGGATCTATATGATCCAATCAAACTCATGGAATTATCCTTCCTAAAAACCTGCAAATGAGTATGGGATACCAATGGTGATAAAATCACTCATCACATTCTCTACTGGAAGAATAGGTCTTCCCTAATCTATGAAGGATAATTCCTAATCCTAAGGAGATGTCTACTAAGAGCTCTCCTCTGATCTAGTGAGACATGACGCCATGAATGATGAGTCCTTTTCTCCCTGGCCATAGAAGAAGAGTGCTCAAAAGGAAGTCATTTCCATCGTCCCATACCAGTGAAAACTTCTTCCAATTCACGGTACCATACCTACACTAAACCGAATATATATTCCATGTAATGGAATATGCACGTGGACTCTAATGAATCCCATATCCTAAAATCATATGAGTGGACTCAAATGAGTCCCATGTCCTTGAACTAGTATAGTTTGGTTCTAGTCAACAATGTGACAATGGATATCCCTTTCTGTTCCAAACCAACTTGTTCCTAGGTACAAAGACTAGGTCTAAGTACCTCTCTATAGATCCCACCATATGTATATGTATTGGGTACCCTGATTATTTCTTACTAAGGTATCTATGCTCTAAGTCATAGAGCTAGTGTCATACCTAACCATCACTCGAATCATATAAGCACCCGTCGATGTTGTCTCATGAAACCCATCTCTATGATCCCATGTAATTGGTTTCCATAGTAGTGTAAAAAATGCTGCACTACTTGCTCAAGTGAGGTTTATCAGTGAAACTAGTCACTCTTTGGGTATTCATCATGATACCCCATAGTCTCCTAATTCTACTGTGAGACGCTTGTGAAGATAAGTAAATCTTCACTATCTTGGAGATTATCCTAAATGTATATCTCGTGCATGTATGCAACTTCCTAAAACCTATAGGATTGCTTGTGCACAATACTAATGATGAAGGTGTAGCTCCTTCCCTTAGCAATCCTATGGTCTAAATCCATAAGGATTATGTGTAGGGATCCTATTACTACTGAAGTTGCCTTAATTATGATATTGTGATGGTACTAAGTCAATCGAATACATTCTTAAAAGCATATCTACACCTTATTGAAGTCTGCAAAAAGGGCATGTTACCATGCCATAACATTCTTACCTAAAGGTAAGTGTGTATATAATGCCATGCGGTTGGAAAAATTTCGACAGCATTTCCCCAGGAAATGGAATCCCAAAAAAAAAAATTAACCATAAGCTCAGTGGCACACAGGCCACCCAACAACATAGGGCTTGACAGGCCCATGGCATGCACGCCATAAACTCATATATGGGCTCCATAACCTGCAAAACATAAAAACAAATGCTAGCAACAATTCTCTTTGTTGCATAGCCATGTAGTTATGCAATCCTCTTTCCTGCAAACAATCAAAAAGTGTACTTCTCGCCTATTGATCCATACTTTTACAATTTAAACAATGATCAACATTTGATGTATGCAATCCAATCTATGCATGTACATACAAAACATGCCATAACATAAAGTAAGATGCCTGAAAACATAAAGCATATGTCCTTGAATGATTTGGTGTTGGAGTTGCATGCATCCAGTCCTTCTCGACGAGCTTTGAGACCTCTACACCTTCCTCCTTAGGTCCTAACATAAACTTTGAAGTGTCCGAAAACATTGGATCACTCCCCAAAACATAAAGCATGGTCAGGTGATTACCAAAATAATGCAAATTTAGTCAAAAAAATGCGTTAGTAATCCTTCTTTAGACCTGCAAGAACCACTTTAGGACCTGCAAATGTTCATAAACTGAAATATATAGCATGCGCAAAGAGTTTGAAGTGAAATTACTCAAATCGCCTTCCCAGTTTGAAAGATATGGCTCTCGGAAGGTAGTTGCCAAAAACTATTCAGACTTTGCAGAGCTGTAAAAACCTGGAAAAATACATATTTTCCAAAATTTCTTCTGATAATTTGAAAATAGACCTTGTGCTCTTCGAAAAGAGCCATAGCGCATCTAATTTGGAGCTTTCTAGCCCAAGATATGGCCATTCCAAGCGGGACATGTCAAACTAGTGGACTGTTGGAGGGGCTGTAAAAAGTATGAAAATGTGATTTTTGGGGTGCCCCAAAGCATTCTTCCATCAAGCAAATGCTAAAATTCTCTCTATAACCTTAGAGAGTGCTATATGAAGATTCTTGGACTTATTTTCACCTTTACAAATCCTTCCTTCGTGCATGCTAATTCGCGCCCCCAAAGAGGCATAAAGCAAAATTTTTACTTTTTTGAAAGAATGAGATGGGAGATTTTAGCAAGCCTCTAATCCACTTCTAATGTGGATTTTTCTTGAATTTTCTAGTTCTCCATGGTAATATATACACCATACTTCATGTATGTATACAATAATCCATGGGAAGCCTCTTAAATGATCTTGTTCTTACTCCCAAAAGTGGAGTTTGGCAAAATTTAATATCTAAATTTTTTCCAAAAAGTGCGGGAAGGGGGTCTTTGAGGAACTAAAATTCCTCCTTAACTTATCATTTTAATGAATCTAATGATTCCCTTATAAAGTCCATACACCATACTCTCACTATATATACTTTTTCCCATTCATCCATAGCTAATACACCTCTTTTTCTCTCTTCTAGAATGGGAATTTTTCAAATTGAGGTGCGGAAATTTTTTCTCAAACTATGATGGAAGGGGGTTTTATGGAGCTTCAAACTCCCATCAAACTGAGGTATTTTTTGGATTTCTTAAACTTATATGGAAGCCAATACACTAGGCTACAAATATGCATGGTTCTTACTACCAATCTATAAAAAATACATCTTCTTTTCCCTTTCCCAAAATGGCTACTTATCCAAAATAGCTCCTAAAATTTATGTAAAAATCATAAAAATAGGCTACTTTGGAGATACCTTAAGCTTATGGTTTCTTCCATTTTGAGGGATTTCTTGACTCTAGATGAGAGTGTATATCTCATACTCTCCATATACATAATTTCCCCTCAAAAGCTTTGCCCAAAGCCCATGATTTCCTTTGTCAGAAATTAAGTGTTCCTCTAAATACTCCTATAAATTCAATAAAAAATTGAAATTTAAATGTACCTGTGAATAGAGGATATGTCTTTGATATACGATGATGGTCTATTTTTAGTTGCCAAAGCCCATTGTATTTATTGATTATGGCTTGCTTCAAATCACGATCATGTGCGTTATTATGAATGGCAACATCAATAGCCTTACCATCCATTCTAAGAATTGAATTCTTCATATTCAACATCCACTTATCATGGTAAGTTGTCCATTTCTATTACTCCATATATGAATCCGGAGAGGTAGTTCTTTTCGAAGAACTCAACCTTCATCAGGCTCTGTCCACTGCAACCGTGAATAAGATTGGGCGGCGCAAGAATATGGACGTCCAGCTTGCATGTGTGCCTTGGATAGTTCACATGCCCCCCATGGAGATGGTGAGGGTTCAATCCCCATCTGGCACGCGCTGAAAGCTCTCAGCGATCGTAGTCGCTCTGATACCACTAATACATGCTTTTTGATGGCGCCTACAAACGCCAGCCATCCCTTCAGCTCAGGAACACGAACGACGACCTATACACACAAAGATCTTTCGAAGTTCTTCCTCCCAGCCACGCCCGAGCATGTAGCACGATGATCTCTGCAATGCTAGTCTCCTCTCATGAGTTCTCTCTTTTAATCCTCACGAAAGATCATACCTCATAAGTTCTTCTACCATATGATATAAATCCAAATAGATGCCATATGGCATGAGTGCCACCTCACCCAAGGAGGGGTGCATCCCTATTGTGACAACTAATTGAGCACTAGAGGTTCAATAATGCATCTACAACATTGCCTTTTGTGTGCACCTTTTTAAGGATATGTTTCTATTTAGATAGACAGTCTTGGATGAAGTGATAGCACACTTTAATGTGCTTGATCTTTACGGTGACGCCACTTTGATCATTATGAAAGAGTTAGGGTATATGGTGTGAAATTCCCATGTTTGCAATGGATCAAGAAAACAAAAGAGCTATTTTACATGCTTCACTTGTTGAAACACACTCTAATTCCAATCATAGTATACTAAGTAGACATATATTTTTTTCATACGAAAGAACAAATGATGCTTTCTTTAACTTGCATACTTTCGGTTTCGTTCACTTTCTACATAATACCATGGGGTTGAAAAATGTATACTTTTTCCCGCAATTCTCCATCCAAAAATGTATTTTTGATGTTCAATTGATGTACATTTTGAGCATTATGAGGTACAAGTGCACACATGTTGAATGGTTGTCATACAACATGTAGGAGAAAAGTTCACACCAAAATTAGTGCCTTTTCCTTTAGCATAAGCTTTGGCTGCAATCCTAATCTATCTTATCAACAATAGATTGCAATTTAGCTTATAGACCCATTTGATGTTGATATCCTTCTTTCCAATAGGCAAATCATATAAAGTCCAAGTATCATTCTTCATAGTAACATCAAATTATGATTTCAAAGAAATCATCCTTTTTCTTTTATAACATGCTCATTCTTATCATAAAGGCTAGAAATAACCATCACATAGTAATTTCTTCCAAAAGAAATATCATGATAGCTTGAGATATTATAGTAAGGCAAAGTTGCATCTACTTTATTGACTCTCAAAGTCTACAACAACAATTTTTGGCATAGATTTTTCCTCATCAATATATGTTCTTTCATCACTAAATGCACCATATGTATTTGGAAAAAAATGGAATGATGTATATCCTATTCAAAACCTATATATATGTTAATAAGTTTTCTCACTAAGAGGTACAATTGACTATCCACCATTGAGAAGAGACAACAAGGTACCATACACATGCTTTGGAATATTGAAATCTCCTTGACACATGAAAGTAGAGGGGGAATTGCATACTCTACAAAAATTGCAAGTTTGTTAACGAAAATACATTTAATTTGTGGGGGACACAAATGATAGCCTTTATTGTTAGAATCATACCGAACAAAAATACGCAACCTTATCATCGAACTTTATATGATGTTATTTAGGGACTTATGGGTATGCCAAAAACCCAAAAACATGTAGATGATCAATGAATGTCATGTGTCCATGCTAGGCCTCATGAGGAGTAATAGAATGTGACACCTTAGTGGGGCACCTATTAAGTACAAATGTAGGATACATGAAGGCCACAAGCAAGAAATTATGACCTAATGCTTGAATGTTGGCCATATATCTTTCCATTTCCACGAGGGATCTTTTTTTCCTCTTCAAACACCATTATTTTTTGGTTTATATGGTAATATAAATTTATCTTTTATTCCAAGACTAACTAGGAATGCACAAAAGACATATACTATTGAAATAGAAAGTGTTCATGTAAATCGGATCTTGTAGACACACGTATGCAAAGATAATACAATAATGAAATCTCACAAGAACACAGTTAGAATAGAGAGAGACAAGATTGTTGATATATTTAGGTAGTGATGTGTGTGAACACTCTAGGACCACCGGGGCATTTTTTTTCCTCTTTAGGAGGTTTTTTTTTCCCGACTTGTATATACGCCTATTGCCCTAAGGGACTACTTATCTTTTGTACATTCTATTGGTAATATGTTCAGTATTATGTGTTGTGCTCCAAGCTTCTTCTTCTTCCTTGTGCTAATTGCGTGCTTCTGCAGACGTCTAACTCCAACAATTGGTATCAGAGCAGGTCTCGCTTCATCCAGGGCATCGTCAACACCTCTCCTGTTGCAGTCTCGGAATTGAATGAAATTTGGTGAGCATACTCAAGGTGTTTCAAAGATCAAAACAGCTTCAATTTGTGGTGCCGAAATCGCGATCTGAGCTCGTTTCAGCCTTCGAATGCACTATCATGGTGCTTGTGTAGGCTATTCTATCTTTTTGTGCCAAAGATATATGCCAGTTTTAGTTTGTCAGTATAAGCGTCTCGAAGTCTGCTACATGTTTAGCAGAATTTGTATGGGTAGTTCTGTTCAACTTTTTGAGATACAGTCAATTTTCTGCATCAAGATATTTTAGTCACCGGCCATGGCTGAAAGTAGTGATGTATTCCGTATGTTGGCCGTTGAGGATAAGTTGGATGGTACCAACTATATATACGCCTATTGCCCTAATGGGATACTTATCTTTGTACATTCTCTAGTAATACATTCAGTCTTGTGTGTTGTGCTCCAAGCTTCTTCTTCTTCCTTGTGTTGTTCGCATGCTTCCGCAGACGTCTAACTCCAACATTTGGTATCAGAGCAGGTCGTCACTTCATCTAGGGTGCCATCGACACTCCTCCGTTTGCAGTCTCAGAATCGTACGAATTTTGGTGAGCATACTCAGGGTGTTTCCGAGATCAAAACAGCTTCGCTGTGTGGTGCCGAAATCGCGATCTGAGCTCGTTTCGGCCTCCGAATGCACTATCACAGCGCTTGTCCAGGCTATTTTGTCTTTTTGTGCCAAAGGTATATACATGTTTCTGTTCGCCAGTATAAGCGTCTCGAAGTCTGCTATAGGTTAAGCAGACTCTGGGCAGTTCCGTTCAACTTTTTGAGATACAGTCAATTTTCTGCAAAGGATGCTTGGTATACACTTACCACTTTGTACCAGGCTAGGAATGAGGCTCGTGTTGCTTACCTCCGAAAACAGTTGGAGAGTGAGCACATGAATGAAGGTGATTCTATGGACAGTTTTCTCACAAAGATCAAAGACCTGAAGGAACAATTGATTTTTGCTGATGAGGTTATACCAGATAGCTCACTTGTGCAGACCGTTCTGAATGGTCTTCCTGATTCATATCAGAGTTTCGTCTCTACTCTTTGGTTGATGATGAAAGGCAATCCAAATGCCTTGTCATTTGAGGAGTTAGTCTCTGTTCTGTTGCAGGAAGATCAGTCCAGGCAGAACAGGTCCGTTATGCGTGTTGTAGATCAAGCTTTCCTGGCTAGTCAGAAGGGCAAAGGAAAATGGAGCTCTTCTACTAGTAAGCAGAAATCTGCAAATGCTGCACAATCTAAGAACCAAGATAAAGATGAGAAGAAATCAGAAAAGCAGAAATTGTTTTGCAAGTACTGTAAAGGAAATGATCATATCATAAAGAACTGTCCAAAACTGGCTGCAAAAGAGGCAAAGAAGAAAGAGGCTGGAATGGTTGTTGCAGAAGCCTCTACACCAAAAACAGAGTCTGCTAATCTTGTGCAGGAAGAAGAATGGGCGTTTACAACTGTTTGCAGTTTTGACCCATCTTCTCATGAGCAGTGCATGTCTGCAGTAGACTCAGATGTTTGGTACTTTGACAGTGGGGCGACCAAACATATTAGCTCGCACCGCAGTTTCTTCTCTTCAGTCGAGCCTGCCCCCACAGGGAATACTGTCACATGCGCCAACAACTCCTCTTATCCTGTTATGGGAGTTGGTAAGATCATTCTGACTACTGCAGATGGTAGTTCTTTCACTTTGTCAGATGCTTTATTTGTGCCAGGGATCAAAAAGAACCTGTTATCATTTTCTCCATTAGCCAAGATTGGCTTGGTTGTGAAATTTGTTGATGACAGGTGTACGGTTCATGATCTCTCAAATGGCGATGTGATTATTGCTTCTGGCATTTTATGTCGTGGGCTGTATAAGCTCATAGACTATGAAAGATCTGTTAATGATTAGGCGTGTGCAGTTCATGATTCTCAGGCTATGTCAGATGCAAAGCTTTGGCATGCACGCTTTGGTCATCTGAATTTTGCTAGTTTGCTATGCCTGCAGAAATCTGATATGGTGTCTTCTTTGCCCAAGCTTGAGGCACCCGGAAAACATGTATGTGAAGGCTGTATTTTGGGCAAAATGCAGCGTTCCTCCTTTCCAAAAGATGGTTCAGTTCGAGCTACGCAGAAATTGCAGCTTGTACATAGTGATGTCTGTGGTCCTATGCAGACACCCTCTTTTGGAAATTACCTTTACTTCGTGACTTTCATTGATGATTTTTCTAGGCATGCATGGGTATATCCATTGAAGGCAAAGTCCGAAGTGTTCATGTGCTTTAAACAGTTTTTGGTTTTGGCTGAAAAACTGTCAGCATGTAAAATGGGCACCCTCCGTTCTGATCGAGGGGGGGAATATATGTCTTCTGATTTTAATGCATTTCTGGCTGAACGTGGGATAAAACACCAGTGTACAGTGCCATATACACCTCAATAGAATGGAGTTGTTGAACGAAAGAACAAGTCACTCATGGAGATGGCGAGGTGCATGGTCAAAAGTCAGGCTTTACCACATAGTTTCTATCTTGAGGTTGTCATGTGTGCAGCATATGTACTGAACAGGTGTCCCACTAAAGCGCTGCAGTCTATCACTCCATATGAGGCTTGGCATGACCGCAAGCCATCTGTTGCTCATCTGCGTGTTTTTGGTTGTCTGGCATATGCACTACTGCTTTAACAACATTGCAGCAAATTGGATGATAAGGCAGTAAAATGTATTTTTGTTGGGTACAGTTTCGAAAGTAAAGGCTATCGTCTGTATCATCCACAGACTAAACGCATTCTGGTTAGCTGTGATGTTGTCTTTGTGGAAGATGCTATTCAGCCATTGCTTTCATGTACTAAGGAGACATCTATTAGCTCCAAAGACATGTATGATACCTTGATGCCTCTTTTTACAGGTGGACAATCTAGTGCTGGTCCTAATGAGGCAACTTCTCAGCCTTTGCAGGTTTCATATGATGATGCAAATCATTCCTCTGATGCAGATTTACATGATGCACTTGTTGATGAGAGAGCTGATATTGAGCAGGCAAAAACTATGCCAAAATGGATGGTGCAGACTTTGCGTGACAGCAAATTAGATGCACCTTTGTCATATCGTACTCGTTCAGGCTCTCATAGTGCCTCTTTTGCATCAGATTGCTATGCTATGGCTGCGTGTAGTCTCTGTGATGAGAATGAGCCTGTTTCTTTTGATGAAGCACAGAATTCAGAAAATTGGATGGCTGCTATGCAATCTGAATATGATGCTATAAAAAGGGTAATCTCCAAGGAGTTAAGCCTGGAGGAGATGCTGACTGAGCTAAATAAGTATGTATGTTATTCTCAGATCCTTTTTCCCTCCTCCCATGTTTCCGGTCTAACCTAGTCTCTTTTTCATTTCTGTGACTGTAGTCATAAAGTATACATGAAGATTCAAGAGGTGATGATGAAGAGGCTGGGTTGCTTTTCTTGGATAGAGGTCCAAGCAGACTATCCAACCACATCATCATACAAAGCTTTATCCGAATATTTTATCTTGTTTCGTGATTGGGTAGGTTCTCTTTCAGAGAGCATGCCTGCTTTGCTATTAGACTAGATGCCTTGATTCACCTAACCAATTCGATGCCAGGCTTTTAGTAGGAACTCGATGCCTGGCATCGACTTCCTGCTGAATGTCGATACCTGGCATCGACTTGGTGGCATAAGTCGATGCCTGGCATCAACCTGGTGCCATAAGTCGATGCCTGGCATCAACCTCGTGGCATAAGTTGATGCCTGGCATCGACCTCGAGGCATAAGTCGATGCTCGACATCGACCTGGTGGCATAAGTCGATGCCAGGCATCGAGTTATGCGAGATATCGATGCCAGGCATCGAGTTTCAGAAGAAAGTCGATGCCTGGCATCAACCCAGACACGAAATCGATGCCATGGATAGATTCCTTATGTTTCCTTTGGTATATTGAAGAGCTCATTTAATTGTCTTTCCACTTTATTCTGCAGAAACCAAAGAAAAGTAAGTCTGCAGAGGTAGTAGATGATTGCCCCCCTGCATTCCTGGCTCACATTCAAAGAGCAAGGCATGAGAAATCCAGACTGAAAGCCAAGGAGATTGATTTTGATGATGAACCTGATCTGAAATGTTTCTCCAATCCCCTAGACCACCTTAGGTCTGTATATTAAAATGTTTTTTGTAGTGATGTAAATAATATTTGTACTGTTGTGCCTAGAAAGCATTTCTCCCTTCTTATAGCAGACATACCCTATGGTTTTAGGATGTTGGGATCAGTTAATGACGATGAGACCTTTAAACACCCTCAGATTCGGAAGATGGTCACTGATTTTGCAGAGTTGACTATGTCTCCTCTTTGAAGGATAGTAATTTTCCATAGCAGAGACCAGTCTTTCTCTGTTTCAACTGCTCTGAAGTCAAGATGTCATGCTGTGGAGTGCCTCACGTGGTAAGTAATCTTCTTTCTATCTCCATGGCTTTAATGATGCTCTTTGTCACTTATAGTTCTTGTTGGCAAGGTGAAGACAAACGTCAATCACACTCCTTGCATAGGTTTGTGAGCTCCAGTGAATGCATTACAATTGGCTATTATGATGAAGTAAGAAAAAAGAGAGTCAGGGAGCATTGCAATGAGAATGGGATCTCAAATGTGCTCATGTTCCCAGGCGTTACCAAGAAACTTCATCATGTAGCTGGGGACATGACATTGGTTAATCCCTACGTTGAAGCTCAAAGTCAAGGACAAAGCATGGAAGCACATCAAAAGGTGGACACACAAGGAAAGGGAGCAAGTAGGGAAGTAGGGAGCTCCAAGAAGTGTATGTCAAATTTTCAGAAGAATCCCCTACAAAAATAGTGATTTTCATCACTAAAAACCATTGTAAATACCATGATCTATTTTTAGTAACTCCATGTTTTTCAAGCCGAGGAGTCCTCGAGCTTGAGGAGTATTAGAAGTACCATCGTACCAATTTTCGTATTTTTTAGATCTCGTTTGAGCCCTCAAATAAGCCCTGGAACCTAATTTTTAACTAGGCCGGACACTAGGTCTGAACAGGGCCAAAGCTAGTCAAAAACTATAAAAAGAGCTAGAGAGCTCATTTTTGAGGTTAGATTGTTTGTGAATTGAGCTTATGTAAGAGACCTTTTGATTAATGCAAAGAACTCCATTGTTCCTCTCCTTGTTCTTGCCTTGTGTGCACGTGTGTGTGTATGTGTGTGCATGCTTGTGTGCTTCTCACTCACGCACTTGTGTCTTCACTTGCTCATAGTCTTCATACTAGTCCTCACGTCTCCACGGATTGACAATTATGAGGTGAATCTTCTCACGTTGGTACTCACCATTGTGCTAGAGTGACACCAAATTTGGCGCCGTTGTCGGGGAGAGAGCTTCGAGGACGAGCGTGTGATGGTAAGACGTCGAGTTGAGACATTGGAGTTATAGGTAATATCCTTCTTTCTCTTGATTTTTATTCATTTTTTCCTTACTTTCGCATCACCATCATCACCATCATCATCTCCACCATCTCCCATCTCCATCTCCATCTCCACAAAAAATTTCAGTTTTTGGTCATATTACACCCCCCACCTCATTTCCCTCATTTCATTGTGTGAGAGAGCGAGAGAGAGCTTGCATGCAATCTGTTTTTGGTGTGTTTTTGAGCTTTTGTTGCAGGAACTTGCTGTACCACCTCCTCCAGCAGTGTGCGCAGGTACGACAGACTCTGCACAGGTCCCGGGACGACGACCTCTGTCTGTCGCGACAGACAGAAAAACTTAATGTTTTGTGAATGCGTGTTTGGCACGGTAACCTACACCATTAGAGCACTCTAAATCACTAGAAGTTTCTCAAAAAGTAGCGTTTTTTCAGTCTATCGCGACAGACACCGTCTATCGCGACAGACCAAAATTCCACGACAGACAGCGTCTATCACGACAGACACTGTCTATCGCGACAGACACCGTCTATCGCGACAGACACCGTCTATCGCGACAGACAGAAATCCACGATAGACCCCGTCTATCGCGACAGACACCGTCTATTGCGACAGACCAAAATTCCACGACAGACAGCGTCTATCATGACAGACACCGTCTATCGCGACAGACCAAATCACGATAGACGACAGACAGCGTCTATCGCGACAGACACCGTCTATCGCGACAGACCAAATCACGACAGACGACAGACAGCGTCTATCGCGACAGACACCGTCTATCGCGACAGACCAAAATTCCACGATAGACAGCGTCTATCGCGACAGACCAAAATTCCACGATAGACAGCGTCTATCGCGACAGACACCGTCTATCGTGATAGACAGCCCCCACGATAGTTTGTGTCTATCGCGACAGACACCGTCTATCGCGACAGACAGACATTTTCGGCAAAAATTAAGGGGTAAATTTTTGGAAATTTAAGCTAAATTTTGGGCATATTTGCACTCTCAAATACTCATACACTTACAAAGGCCTTAGAAAAATGCATTAAAACCCCTGAAAGGTTCTGTTTGTCTAGTTAACCCCCTAAACCCTAAGCGGTCATAACTTTTTCATACGAAATCCATTTTTTGAGCTCTAGGGCTTGTCGGAAAGCTCGTGGCATATACTGCACGCCCTCAACTGTTTTTTATAAGAATAATGCGTTGATTTTCAGATAGGATATTTGGAAGTTGACACACTAAGGGGTAGGAACACCAAGGGAGCTCTAGAGGAAATTTCTAGCAATACAAAAGGGGGAACAAGGGTCATTAAAAAAGTGTCTGAAATAAATTGTCTGTCAATTGAAAGGTCAACTTGGAGCTAATCTTGGGACTGATGCAGGTCTATTGAGAAGCAATTGAGAGCGTCCAAGCAAGGGTTTTGCGCAAGCTTGAGAATCAACTTCTCGAGCACTAAAGAGCAAGGTTCAGCAAGAAAGGTCGGAATACTCTCAACTCCTCTTCGCCAATTCCTAGCTTAGGCTAAGAACGATTAGAAGTAGGAGTAAGTCAGGGCGACGATAGGCAACTATCAAGTTGAAGCATACCTAAACTATCAAGCTCAAGCTAAGGGCATAATCCTTGTACTGTCGAGAATTTTAAAGGGAAAGAACTTAACGTGGAACGATCAACTGTAAGTGCGAAATAACATTCAAATATTCCTGACGACGTGATATCAGACAAGACCTTAAACACGATAAAATAACTAAAAAGATCCAAGCGACTAATATAAAGTAACCAGCAACGAGGTTGTACTCTGGGCAAAGAACTGGGCTACTTAGATAGGCATATGAACCTTAGATCAGGACGACATCTAGTAAGGGAGAGACAAAGCCTTATATCTTCAGAGGCTAGCGTTAACCACACTGCTAGGTCTTGGGCCCAGCAGTTGAGCCACCACTCGTACTACCCTAGCTCTGAGACCAGTGAGTCAGAGATGTCTCAAGGCATGGACAGACCTACGGGGAGTTCAGGTGTGCCATACTTGTACAGGGTAGAAGGCCCTTACAAAACACAGTTGGAATACCTTAGGACCAACCGATTAGGTGCTAGCATCTATGAGGACGGCCTAGGAAGATCCGTGGTCCAGATTAAAAACCCTGACCAATCCATAGGACTAGAGCACCCAGCTGTCAAGTTTGAAAATGGTGCATACCTGGACAAAGAAGGAACCATATACGTAGTCACCAGTCACCCAGATAGGACAGATGAATTTGGAAATGTAATCTCAGAAGTGGACTTAGGTGACTTGGAACAAGGAAACATGGGAGTAGAACCTAGAACACCCCGAGGCAAATCTGTTCTCACTAGGATTATCACACCTGATTGGGTTCCCCAAGACAACAAGTGCATAGATTTTCTTCTCAATCGAGAAACTGACGAAGCCTTTTGGAGGTATAAACCTGATCAACCAACTGATATAGGAACAATCATGATCTATGAGTTTAAGGATCCTGATAGCCCGGGCAGAGTGACCTACCTAGATCACGCTTCGAAGAGGATCTTTGGGGTGACAAAAAATGATAGGCATGCTTACACTTGGAAGGGTGAATTCGTTTTCCCCCAACCAAGATCGAATGTATCCTATGGTCACCCTGGAGCTGGAACATCCCAAGCTCATGGAATGCAAAGAGACAGAAGTAGAGATAGACCAGAAGTAAGCTTTGCTAACCCAGGGGGCAGAGAAAGAACGAGGACGGAAACGAATAGAGTAGAGCCTGAGATACTCAGAGCTCACAGGAATCAAAGAAATGTGGATGAGTTCCCTCTACCACGACCTAGAGAGCACACAAGGACTTTGAGACCGACTCAGCTAGTTAAGTCCATGAAGAACTACTTCGATGGCACGGGAGATCCATACGATCACGTGGCTGAGTTTAGGCAAGTCTTGAGAGCTGAACAAGTGGAGGATCTATTCACGCAGTACAATGCCTTTGGTCTGACCCTTAGGAACACTGCCCTGACATGGTTTCAGCCACTAAATGAGAGGCAGTTCAGGTGCATAGACGAACTCCTAGAGGCTTTCATTGTAGAGTTCTCTAAGAGTGGCATAAGACACAATACCTCCTCATTGATTCACAGCTTCAAACAGACTCCCCAAGAGACTGTAAGATTGGCAGGAAGAAGATTTAGACAATATCTTGAAAGATGCCCTGTTTTGGAGCTACCCACACCTGCCAAACAAGTAGCCTTATTCCTTGATGGATTGCTGAGTACGAAATTGAGATCCTATGTGTATCTGAAGGACCCTAGGACTATAGAAGAGTGTGTACGCATGTGCATTGACATTGAAGATAACCTAGGGGAAGAACTAGAGCTTTCCAAAATCTACAAAGATTCAGATAGTGCATCTAGTCACTCTTCCACGCAATCCACATCAATTGAGGAACTCGCAGAGAAAGTGGCCCAAAAACTAGGCGTCTCTAGCAAACAAATTCCGAGGTTTACCCCAGCGAAGAGGTGCTATACATGCGGTGGTGACCATATGGCAAACGTGTGCCCCATTATGGCTCAACCCCAGGTCAATCCAAATAGCCAATATTGCACCATAGAACGAAGGTACACCAATCATACCGCACAAGATTGCCCCTACAATAAGCAAACAGTTAGGCAAACTTACCCTCAACCCTATCCACCGCAGGGAAGATACCAGAACCAGTACCCTCCACAGCCATATGGCAGGCCACAACAACCGTATCAGCAACCCTACCAAAACCAACAAAGACCTCAACCTGTGTTAGCACAACAACCCCCTGCCCCAGCTAATGTGATTCCGGTAAAGTATGCTGTTGCAGAAGAAAACCTGAATAGAGCCATAGTCCCTGTGACACCCTTGATTTCTGAAAGTGACCCGAGTGACCATAGCTTTGATTCTACACATGTTGATAGTCCCCAGGCGTACTACATGCAGTCTCTAGAACATGGTGAGTCCTACTATAGTGAAGAGCCAAATGAACCTAGTTGGGAGTCAGATTACACAAACGTCATGTATGCAAACCCCAACCCTAGGCCTCAACCTAGACAGGTAAGACCTCCATTCCCAAGAGGACCGTGCTACAGATGCCAAGGAGATCACCTCATTCGTGATTGTCCCTTACCTCCACCTACACAAACTCAGTCCGTGACGATCCAAGGCTTTTGCCAAGATTGTGGAAAAGAGCATCTCTTACAAGATTGCCCGAAGAACCCCAATAATATGCCAAAAATCACTCCTATCAACGTTATTGGGCTAGTGGTAGATTCCAGCGGAAGTGTCACTTCCACTGCACCCGTACAGGCAGTCACTAGAGCTCAAACAGTGCAGCAAAACCAAGGGGTAAGCAAGGAAAAGAGCCCAGAAGCCAGCGATACTGAGAGCCAAAATAAGAAAAGGACTAGAGCTTGGAGAGATAGCCGCGAACGCATGAAAAGGCAATGGGCAAAAAAGATGAGTGAGCTTGAGGAAAGCTTGAGAGAAACCAAAGCAAAAATCATAGAGATCACATCTCAACCGCACTCTCACACATTCCCACCGCTACCATCCCCATCACCCTCCATCCCTCCACCCTCTAACACACCCCACGTAACCCACCCACCACCCCGAGTAGGATCAGTATTAGCTGATCCCACTCCTGAAGACATAGACATGATGCTTAAAGCATATCAGGCCAGAATCCAAGAAGGGCCAAATGTCACGGATCATGACAAGTGCTACCCTAGGGCTGATCTAGAGATAGAAAGAACCAAGCTTTGCGCGAAAATGGTCGCATTGGCTCAGACTATGTTTGAAGCCAGTCGCCTTTTCAATTACTCGGGTTCAGCCAAGACGCAATTACACTTGGATGGACTTCTAGAGAAGTTAGAGGGCATAATCGCTAGATCGGCCAAGGAAGAAAAAAATCAAGAAAGGGAGAAAGCAAGCAAAAACATGACCCATCCCCCATCAAAAGTTTATGTGGCCAATTCCACTGAACCAGACAACTTCCCCTCCTTAGAAAGAATAGAGAATCTAATGGCACAATCACCAAAGGAACCAGCCTCTCAACACAAGGGCAAGGTAAGTGAAAGAGAAAGCATTCCTGCTCAAGAAGCCTATGTGCCTGAAGCCTATGTGCCTAATTCTACGGAGCCGGACACATCATCTTCTATGAATCGGTTCACACCAGAATTTCTACGCGAGATTCAAGAAGACAAATGGGCTAAGGAAAGTGAAGTCCCTCCTCCTATCGAACTTGTGGATGAGGCACATGACCAATTCCCACAAGACATCCCATCCATTTATGGAGAGCAGGAGAGTACCCAATCTCAAGAAAGATTAGACTTCGAGTCTAACTCTTTACAAGAACTACCCCATTTCACAGGCCCATGGGAAGCGAAGTCCACCTGCATGAGAGCACCTACAGTCATGGTAAGAAACGAAGATTCCGTTATACCTAGGAACACAGAGGTAGTAAAGAACACTAACGTGCAGTGCAATCTCAAGTTAGGAGAGCTACTCAAGGTTAGACCTGAATTATGGAAACATGTCGCCAAACAAGTACCAGAAATAGTCAAACCTCGTTCCCAGGTAGGATCCCATAGGACAGTGCTAGAAATTCCCTTGGATAAGATAGGAGATATGTGTGAGGGTGAAGAAGGTAATACCTATCTTTCCATTACCTACCAGGACTACACCACCAAGGCAATTTTGGACTCAGGTGCAGGAGTTGCAATTGCCACTACTTCCCTATGGAAGCGTTGGGGCAAGCCAGCACTCAGGCCAACGAGAATGAAATTGCAGATGGCAGATGGTCATATTGAGAGACCCTTAGGATTGCTAGAAGGAATAACTCTCACCACTTGTGGTGTCGAGTTCGAGCATACATTTGCTATATGTGACTTTAGCAAAAATCATGCCTATGAGATGATTTTGGGAAGACCATTCATGCGACAGTTGCAAGTGGTCCAGGATTGGGGAACCAATTCTTTGTACCTGCAACACTTAGGTGTTACGACCAAAGTCAATCTCAAGGATTATTCTCATAGAGACGTCCCTCCTATCCAATGGAACCCCATCCATAGAGCCAAAGATGATACGGAATCTGTGCATTCCATAGGGTCAGGATCCTCATGGATGCATGAAGACACCCACTTATGGATGTGCAAAGTAGCAGTAGAGGAAGAGAAGAGAGAAAAGGCCAGAGAAATAGGTGCAAACGAAACTCATAGACCCATTCAAGACCCAGCCTATGCACCTGTAGTGTTTCCGGACGAAGAATTTGAACCTCACGGCTGGGCAGAAATTTTAGCAACAATGGATGTAGCCATCAATGAGGAACAATGGACACCCCACTGTGATGAGGATGGCTATGACATTTCAGTCTTCTCCATAGAGCCAATCATGGGAGAAGCAGTTCTAGAAGAATGCGAACCTAGCCCTGATGCATTTGAGGATGCAAGTGACTCCGATCTAGAGTCAATCATTATGGACCCACCATTTGCATCAGATGAAGAATACTTCCATGAAGTAGAATTTCAACCCCAGAGGCATGGAGAGCCTACAAACGATGTAAGATTAGCAACACATGTGACCCAGAAGGAAGAAGGGAAGAAACGAAAGAAGAGAGAAGTCTCACCAGAAGAGGAAGAATCTTTGTTTGAGGTCCCAGAAAATTTTAAGAAGTATGAGATAGATGACAGGAGAGTCATGATAAGAATGCCTAAACGAGAGGCACAAGTAGGAGAGGCCTATGATAACAAAGAAACTACCAAAAAAATAGTAGTTGCCCTAGAAGAAGGAGAGGAGAGATGCACGTACATAGGCCATGACCTAACAGAAGAAGAAGAGCATGCATTAATTGCCTTGCTAAGAGAATACAGAGATGTATTCGCTTGGAGTTACAAGGATTTGAAAGGTGTTGACCCGGACATATGCTCACACACCATTCCCATGACCTCAGATGCTAAACCTTCTAAGCAAAAGCCCTATACATATAACGATAACTACGCTGCTAAGATCAAAGAAGAGATAGATAGACTGGTTGAAGCTGGATTTATCTATGAAATTGAGCACACTGAATGGGTATCCCCCATCGTAGTGGTGCCCAAGAAGAATGGCAAGCTGCGTGTGTGCATTAACTTGAAGAAGGTTAATGCAGCCACAATTCGGGATAACTATCCACTTCCTATCACAGAGCATCTCTTAGAAAGAGTAGCAGGCAAGGAAGTGTACAACTTCCTCGATGGATTTTCGGGCTACAATCAAGTAGCCATAGCTCCAGAAGATCAGCATAAGACGGCTTTTGCCACATAATGGGGCATTTTTGCCTTTAGAGTAATGCCATTCGAGCTTACCAATGCACCGGCTACCTTCCAGAGGTTGATGTGCCATGTGTTTAAAGAGTTCCTGAGGAAGAATTTAGAGGTCTATGTTGATGATCTTTGTGCTCATTTCAACATTAGACAAACCCATATCCCTGAACTCAGACAAATCTTTGACAAATGTAGAGAATATCAAGTCTGCCTGAACCCAGAAAAGTGCGTTTTTATGGTCAGGCAAGGCAAGATTCTAGGACACATAGTGTCAAAGAATGGCATATCTACTGACGAAGAGAAAGTGAGAGCCATAGCAGAGCTACCTAGGCCAAAGAATGTCAAAGAAGTACAAGCTTTCATGGGGCATTGTGGTTATTACCGACGATTTATACACATGTATGCTGTCATTGCAAAGCCCATGTACGGACTTCTGACAAACTTTGAGTGGACGGATGAATGTGAGAATTCCTTCCAGGGGCTCAAACGAAGATTGTGTTCAACACCAATCTTGACCACACCAGATTGGAATAAGCCTTTCCATGTTCATGTGGATGCATCCAATTATGCTATTGGATGTGTGCTCGCACAACCTACTGGTGAAGGTAATATGGATCTTCCAATTGCCTATGCCAGTAGACAATTGAATGCGGCCGAACGGAATTATACCACTACAGAGTGAGAAGGATTAGGCATGGTATATGCAGTTAAGAAATTTAGACACTATTTGCTTGCAAATAAGTTTAAATTTTTTACTGATCATCAGGCATTGCTATACCTCGTAAACAAACCATGCAATACAGGAAGATTAGTGAGATGGTTTCTCTTGCTCATGGAATATGACTTTGAGGTTGTGGTAAGGAAAGGTAGGACTCATTTAAGAGCAGATCATCTCTCTAGGCTCACGTCGGGAGAAGCCCCAGAAGGAGTAGCAGATGACCTTCCTGATGCTTACTTGTTTAACTTGGAAGTCGTACCGCAGTGGGCTAAGCCATTGGTACCAGTATTGACGTACGGGCCTAATCATCCAGTGGTGAACACACGGAATATAGAGGTTGTGAAAGCTCAAAAGTACCACATCATGGCAGGAAGCATGTACAAGCACACAGAGGAACGCTAAGAAACGCAAAGAGGAAGAAAAGCGAATTCGAGAAGAAGCTCAAGCAGAAGCCCTAGAGCGCATACGGAGGATGAAATTACGAAGGCAAGGCCGAGACCAACCTAGAACAAATGACTATGCAGATCAAGGATATCCTATGGCCATGTGTGAAGTCGCAGGAACAAGCTCGCATAGGATAATTAATCGACGTCCTTTCATAACCCTAGATATAGGACAAGGAAAGAGTGCAAGGACCGTAAGAGCCTTGATTGACTCAGGTGCAGCCACTAGTGCTGTTAAATTGTCTTACTGTCAAGAGTTGCAGTTAACTGTCAATCCTGTGGAAGCATATCTCATAGGATTGGGAGGCGTGGAAACCCCTTGCATGGGCGAGGTGGAACTTCCCCTCTACATTCACGATGAGGCAATGACAGTTAAAGTACTAGTGTGTCAAGATGAGGATCTCACTGAACCTCTTGTCTTGGGTCAAGACTGGATCTATGACCAAGCAGTCAACTTAAACCTAAGAAGTGGACTTCTTCAGGTATGGGTCAATCATAGTCGAATTACAGTAGAGTTAGATAATGAAGCACTCAAGGAACTAGGAAAGGCACAGACTCCTGGTCCCTCCAGGGGTGCACATGAAGTTGACCATGCTGTTCTTGTCCAAGGCTATGTGATGCAGAAGAATGAAGATCTCAAACAAAGAGTCAGAACCACAATGGAACTCCCTTCTTTTCCAAAGGCTAGAAGGAGGCAGCAACTAAGGGCAGATCAATCACTAAAGACTCTCCGGACGAGAGACCAAAAGAACGCGCGAAGTAGAACAACTCAACCGATGAAGCAGATATGGGTACGCAAAGGAGAGCAACCACCAACCTTGCCCCCACAAATTCCATCCATGCAAACCAACCAGGCCAGAAGACGAAGGAAGCAGCTCAGACAAGCTCAATCACAAGGTATCCAACAAGTTTGGGTGCCTAAGAAGTTAGCTGCAGCTCAACAAGGGCAATTACAGATGTGGGTACCTAAGAAGCTCCTACATCCACAACAACCTTTGTTCTCCCACATGCAAAAGGTTTCAACAAAGAAGCCAAAAAGAGAAAAGGGTAAGAACCACGTACAGAGACCAAAGGAAGATCAAATCAGCTCTTCAACATTAGTAGGAAGACATGCAAAAAGGATATGGGTTTGGAAGCCAAAAGTGCAAGTAGTCTCCACCGAACCAAAGCGTCAACCACACTGGATACCACAGTTCAGAAAGCATCCAAAGAGAAAGACGCCTGAAGTGACCTCTACAGTGCCAAATGATGTTCTAAAATGGACTCCAATAAGGAGGATTACATCAGTTAGAGACTCAATGGATACCTCCACCAAGGTCGGCATCAACCTCCACAAATGACATCGAAAGCCTCGAACGAGCAACAACCATGTGCTCCTTGAAACCCTGTCTTTTGCACCATTCAGGTCATGCATTTCCAAAGTATGCATTAATATAGGGCCACATTACACGGCCGTGCATAGACACACTTGAGAATCCCACGCACAAGAGCATAGTGACATATGTCAAATATTTCTATTGATACTAACTTTTGTGTTCTTGTTTTGTGATATCCTTTTCCTCAAAAAAAAAAAAAAAAAATGGGGAGAAAGAAAAGCGGGAGAGAGCTTGTTCCCAGGTTTGGCTTATGAAACATGAATGAGTCATGCTTAGTTGAAGGTGGAACTGTTGATTACTAGGCATTTATCAATTTGGATAGAAGTGTGTCTCGGCCAGCAGTGAGATTATTGCTGCCTTATCTGAGCATCCAAGGAGATATCTGCAAAAGGTAGTTCTGGAGGAGAAGACTCCTGCATATGGTGAGCTAAAGAGAATATGTGAAACTCAGCTTGGTGTAGTTACCCGATGTTGCTTGCCAAGGAATATCAAGCAATTCAATTCTCACTATTTGACAAATGTTGCTTTGAGAAGAGGAGAGAGGATCCACCACTCAAAAGATCTCATCAGTGGACAATCAACATGGACATTCATCAACAATGTTCCATCCCAAAGGCCGAGTGTACAACATGAAGAGACAAACATCCATCAACCTTCTCCATGGTAAGTATCTTTACTCTGGAAACACCATAACCATGATAGTTTAGGAAACCTCTTCGTCAGCATACCCTTGAGCACTTAGCTCAAGACCCGCAATTTTTGCACCATACTTCTTCCAATGCATTTTCCAAGTAAGCATGCGTAGGGCTACATTACCAGGCCTTGCACAAGGCACATACTTTTTTCAACCCAGGCACGAACACACTTACCCATCATTCATTATGGGTTATGAGTAGTTGGCATGACTGCTCTCAACATCATCTTTGGAAGAGCTAGCGGACGTCATGGGAACAACATCCATATCTCGGAAGCAAATTGAAGCCAGTAGTTGCTCCAAATCACTCTTGACAACCTCTTTTGAGCAACTTGCAGTTTTGAAAGCTCACAATGACACATTCTTGCTGGAATCCAAGGAACCAGCTCATACAACGGATGGACACCACCTCTCAAAGCACTACATAGAACAACCCTTCCAACAAGGGTCTGTCAGGGACGACAGACTCGAGAGGGGGGGAGTGTTGAAGCTCAAAGTCAAGGACAAAGCATGGAAGCACATCAAAAGGTGGACACACAAGGAAAGGGAGCAAGTAGGGAAGTAGGGAGCTCCAAGAAGTGTATGTCAAATTTTCAGAAGAATCCCCTACAAAAATAGTGATTTTCATCACTAAAAACCATTGTAAATACCATTATCTATTTTTAGTAACTCCATTTTGCTCAAGCCGAGGAGTCCTTGAGCTTGAGGAGTATTAGAAGTACCATCGTACCAATTTTCGTATTTTTTAGATCTCGTTTGAGCCCTCAAATAAGCCCTGGAACCTAATTTTTAACTAGGCCGGACACTAGGTCTGAACAGGGCCAAAGCTAGTCAAAAACTATAAAAAGAGCTAGAGAGCTCATTTTTGAGGTTAGATTGTTTGTGAATTGAGCTTATGTAAGAGACCTTTTGATTAATGCAAAGAACTCCATTGTTCCTCTCCTTGTTCTTGCCTTGTGTGCGCGTGTGTGTGTATGTGTGTGCACGCTTGTGTGCTTCTCACTCACGCACTTGTGTCTTCACTTGCTCATAGTCTTCATACTAGTCCTCACGTCTCCACGGATTGACAATTATGAGGTGAATCTTCTCACGTTGGTACTCACCATTGTGCTAGAGTGACACCCTATCAGAAGCCACAAAAGCTCATAATGAGATTGCTCCAATGAGATGATTGGGTCCTAGAGTTTTTTTCGGGCACAGGTAATTTCAATTGTAACATTTCTCATTAGCCATGATGTTGATTGGCCTCTAAGTGGTTTTCTTCTGTTTCAGGAACGACTATGGCTTGCTCCTTAAAGATGTTCAGGCACTGCATAGCTGTGGAGAAGGATGATGCTCAAGTGAGCTTCATTAGAATGAGAATCAATGGGCTGAATGAATGCCCAGATGAAGACCAAGAGGTTGGAAGGAAGCACATTGCAGACACGGAGAGATTCCAACAGGCTTCAAGGGAGCTTGTTCCCCCACTTGCAGATGAACTCGGGGACATGGCTGACCTTGAAGAGCCAATCTTGGAGAAAGAGAGGCAGGAGATGTGTCCTAATGTTCCAGAGGATCCCATTATGCTTGAGCCTGAGGAAAGCTATGATCAGCTTCTATTGTAGATTCATATTATTCCTGTAAAACACATGAAATGTAAAACATCATTTTAATAGAAATATAATGCCGATTTCTGCTTCCACTTTGTGTTAAGCTTGACTTATCTTGAGCATTTCTCTGATGAATGTGAATGTTTCTTAGTATAATTTTGTTGATTATAATCTTCTCTTGGGAATGCTTTTGTGATATTTATTTCATATGCTATGAATATGGCCCAACATTCAATGAGGATCTTAACTATACAAAGGGGATGATCGGCTATGAATACATTAAGTATTGTGTGTTGTGATCCAAGCTTCTTCCTCTTCCTTGTGTTGTTTGCATGCTTTTGCAGATCTCAAACTCCACCTATTGGTATCACAGAGGGTTTCTGCTTCATCCAGGGCATCGTGGACACCCCTCTGATCACAGTCTCAAAATCAGATGAAATTTGTTGAGCATACTCAAGGCGATTATGAATTCAAAAGTGCTTCACTTTGTGGTGTCAAAATCATGATTTGAGCTTGTTTTAGCCTCTTAACACACTATCATAGCGCTTGTGTAGGCATTTTTGTCTTTTTGTGCCAAAGATATATAGAGGTTTTGATTCTCTAGTATAAGTGCCTCGACGTCTTCTACAGATTTAGTAGAACTCAACAAGGTAGTTTTATTCAACTTTTTGAGATACAATCGTTTTTTTGCATCAGGGTATTTTAGTCACTAGCCATGGCTGAAAATAGTGATGTATTCCATATGTTGGCTGTTGAGGATAAGTCGGATGGAACCAATTACCCATTATGAGCTTATATGATGCATCATGTATTGGTTGCAAAATGAATGTGGAATATTGTGCAAGTTGTTGAAAAATGTCCTATTACACCTACAAACACAGTTACTGAAGGTGATGTAGATGGAATTGAAGATGATAATCTTGTGTAGAATGAAGAATGGGCATTTACCACTGTTTGTAGTTATGACCCATCTTCTCATGAACACTGTATTGTTGGGTGTGTGTAGAAGTGCAAGAGACACATGAGAAGCACACACAAGGAGCACAAACACAGCAAGACACACAGAGAAGACGATGGCTGGAATAGCTCTCTCTATTGATGATGAAACTAAACTGAAGTAAGAGCTGAATAATATCCCTAAGTACAAAGTACCACCACATATGAGAGTATCAAGTATGTGGTAACATGGGGAAAAAACCTCTAGCCAACACTAGAGTAAAAAGTGCCCATATATAGGGAAAAGGTTCACATCAAAGCTACTCGAGGAACACATAAGTGTAACAAACCCCCCTGGAGTGAATGATGTGAACACATACAGGGAGTGACAGATCAGCCCCCACAAGGTAATAAGCCTAAAGCTTTGTGAAAAGCTTTAGGCTTATTACCTTGTGTGATTATGTGTGCCACATTATCTTGTGTAGGCACATATACCAAATCAATATCTCCTGCATGAAGGAACTCTCTCACATAGTGATAATGCACCTCAATATGTTTGGTCCATGCATGAAACACTGGGTTTTGTGCAACAGCCAAAGCACTCTGACTATCAGTGAGAATATGCGTAGCAGCATCAATCTCCATGCAAAGATCCATCAATAGGCATCTCAGCCATATACACTCCACTCTAGCTATGAAAACTGTCTTGTACTCAACTTCACAACTTGATGTTGCCACTCTAGGTTGCTTCTTACTCAACCAAGATATGCATGAGTCTCCAAGGAAAAAGCAATTACCACTAGTGGAAATGCGAGTATCATAACAACCATCCCAATCACTATCTGTAAAAGCATGCAAGCATGGCTTAATATCTATGCCATAAAAGAGACCTAAGCTCAAAGTGCCTCAAAGATATCTAAACACACGTTTCACCGCTTACCAATGCTTAGTGCTAGGGCTATGCATGAATCGTCTCAACTGGGAAACTGCATAGTGTGTTGGAGCAAGTCTATGACAAGCCTAAGTATTGGCTTGAGTCTCACAAAGTCTTAGAAGAAGCTTTAAAAAGAAGACTATGTAAAGTTCACTTGTGAACTACCTCTTGTAACTTTTGAAGAGTTTACTTAATGTAAAAGTAAGAGAATCTTAAGTGGTTGAGTCCACTTGATCAAGAATGGAAAGAGGAGCCACGAATTCGTGATTTGTGGTAGGTAGAGAATCAAATCAATCATTGATTGATTGGAGAGTGATTGAGGGAAGTTAGCCTCCCAAACTCAACTATAAATAGATGGCAGTTTTAGTCGTGGTTAGAGAGACCTATGTGAAGACCTCCAAGAGCTGAGCTTTATGCCATATCAAGGTGTGATTACAAAGCACACATATGTATCAGTAAGTCATTGTATTGTACAAGAAATATACTTTCATTTTCATGATTATTTGGTTTCATCTTTCCATGTTCTTGTGAAGTGTACTACTCACTACCATTACTCTCAGTTTTCTCAGTCAGCTTGCAGAGATGTTTTCTCTGAGCTTGGTGCATCATTTTCAGTGATTTAACTGGGTAAAGTTAGCTCTATAAGTCTACTATATGCTCATAAATTTTCATGTCATTTGGATGTTGCAATATTCAGTTATGTTCATTTGAAGTCAACAGGGTCTGTTCATCTTCACCTCTCTGTCAGGTACCCGACTTTTTCACTCATCTTGTCAGAGCCATTTCTCAGTGGTTACTTATCCAAATTCAGTGATTTAAAGCTTGTTTGATTTAGCTTACTGTCTAGTATAACCATACAAATTTTCATAATAATTACATTTCTAAATTTTGAGTTATGGTGATTTTTCTGCTCACTGGTCTATTTCTGTAGCAGCCCGTGAAAATCGGGATGATGTCATCACTTGTTAAAACTCATTCTCAGTGTGTGGTTCATTATTTTTGATGAGATTACTCTTGAAAGTTAGCTCTTTAAGTTGCCTAGACTTCCCCAAGAGGAATTGAGCTAATTGCTGCTGTGCTCAGAGAATTATGTAAAACACTGGACAGTTGTATGAACCAAGAATAGCAAGTTTTCACCTCTGAGCTAACTCCAACTTATCTGTTTTGATCTATCTTTTTGAGAGTGATCTTCCAAGGTACATAGGGTGTCTAATACATCCATTGGCAAGCTAAAAGGGCCCACCATATACTCCTAGAGTTCATTTGGCTGGTGTAGATCAAGGATTTTGCAACACCTCTTCATCTTCAAGCACATACCTATCCATCTCTTCACAGTGGTATCAGAGCAAGGTTGGACAACATGGCAGATGGATTTCCTTCATCAATTGACAAATTAGATAGAGGTAACTACTCAGCTTGATCATTAAGAATGGAAGCCTATCTCCAAGGTAGAAGTTTATATGGTTATGTGGCTGGAGATGAAGTTATGCCAAGTTTCAGGAACAAAAGTCAACCAATACAAGAAGAGCAAGAAAGATTGAGCACATGGTGCTCCAAGGATGCACTTGCAAGTTCTTATCTCCTCAACTCTATCTCAGATTTTTTGTTGCCTCACATTAGAAGTTGTAAGACATCTCAAGAAGTGTGGGATGCACTTGAAGCTTTCTTTTCTTCAAGTACCAAAGCTAGGAAGCATCAACTATGGCTGGAGTTCACAACTCTCAAGAAGGCTCCCAAACAAAATGTGACTGATTTTGTCACAAAGCTCAAGGACATAGCGGATCAGTTGGGAAGCATTGGAGAGGTAATAGATGAAGAGCAAATTGTAAGGCAGGTCATCAATGGCTTGAAGGCAGATGATAAGTGGGAAGCATTCACCACAGCTATGGATTTGTACATGGACATGCATGTACCTGATTTCAACACACTCATTGGACAACTACTTACTCAAGAGGCAAAGCTTATCAAAAATGGAGAAAGCTCTAAAGGTAATCAATCTTCAACTTTATACACGGATAAAAGCAAGTCTAAAGATAACAAAGGAAAGGCAAAGAAAGTGGATGATGAAGCAGGTACATATCAAGCTAACTATGCAGGTAGAGGAAGACATGGCAGAGGTAGAGGAAGAGGAGGTAGACAAGGCATGGGGAGATCCCAAGACTCCAACTCATGTTCTATTGGTGGATTAACTAATCATACAACTGAAAATTGCTTTAGGAATTCCAGGAATCAAAGGGGCAGAGGATACAATAGAGGAAGTTATGGCTACTCAAGAGGAAGGTTCAACAACTACCATGGCAACTACAACAACTACAATCATTCAAACTATCAAGGAGGCTACAAAGGAAGGAGAGACTACAATAACTACACAAAAGACTCAAACAAAGAGGATTCATTATTGATCATGAACATGGCTATGCCACAAGGTAAATCTGGTGAGCATGTTTTCTACATAGATTCAGGTTGTTCAAATCATGTGGCAGGAAATGTGGCACTCATATCAGATTTAGAAGATCCAAGGAATAAGCATGAGGTACAAACAAGAGATGATACAAAACATCCTGTGGAGAAAATAGGCAATGTCAAAGCACCTGATGGAAACATCAACCTACTCAATAAGGTACTCTATGTCCCTACCATTACAAAGAATTTGATAAGTGTTGGGCAGATAGTAGAGAAAGGGTTGCAAGTCAGGTTCACAAAAGCAGGAGCATTTGTTGAAGATCCAAGTCAAGGATTCAGAAGAATTGCAAAAGGTGAAAAGACAGGTAGATTGTTCACATTTGAATTACAGGACACTAGAAACATTGCTCTCTTTAATTATGGTAGTCAGACACTCACAGAATTGGAAGTATGGCACAAAAGGTTAGCACATATTGGTGAAAGGTCATTAAAGCAAATCTGCAGGGACCAAAGTGTACTTGGACTTCCTAATTTGTCAAAACAACATATGATTTATAAGTGTAGTGCATGTCAATTTGGAAAGTCTCACAGGTTACCATTCATGAAGAAAGGTTATATGCATGGAGATCTCTTGGAGTTGGTTCATACAGATGTATGGGGACCTAGCAAGGAAGCTTCAATATTTGGATCAAGGTATTATGTTTCCTTTATTGATGATTGCAGCAGATGGACTATCCTATTCTTTATGAAACACAAAGATGAAGTTTTTTCATGTTTCAAAAGATATTTGGCTCTTGTGGAGAATCAAACAGGTAAATCACTAAAAAGGCTAAGGTCAGATGGAGGGGGAGAATACTTCTCCCATGATTTTGATTCTTTTTTCTTCAAGAAAGAGGAATCAAAAGAGAGGTAACTACAAGGTACACTCCTGAGCAAAATGGAGTGGCAGAAAGGAGGAATAGGACAATTGTTGAAGCTGCAAGGTCTATGTTAAATGAAAAGCATTTACCTAATTACTTATGGGCTGAGGCTGTATCTACAGCCACTTACTTGATTAACAGGTTGCCTTCAAAATCCCTTGATGGGATGACTCCATATGAGGCTTGGAATGGAAGAAGACCAAGCTTAGATCATTGTAAAATTTTTGGATGTATTGCTTTTGCTCATGTTCCTTCACAGGTTAGAGGCAAGATGGATCCAAAGGCAGAAAGGTGTGTATTTATTGGATATGACAACAATCAAAAGGGCTACAGGTTATACAACCCTACCAACAAAGGATTCTTGGTAAGCAGAGATGTAGTTTTTGATGAGAACAATTCATGGTATGAAGATTCATGCAGGAAGGTCAATTTACCATATAATCTTGAAGAAGATTTTCCAAAGCTTGGTAGAGAACAACCGAAGATTGAAGAACAAGACACCTCAGAGGATGATGAAGAATCTCAGATGGAAAAGATCAAAGCATGGAAGTCTAAAGGTAAAGCAAAATTGCAGGAACTTGGACATGAAGCAGAATCATCACATCATGGCCTAAGAAGATCTATGAGGGAAAAGAAAAAACCAGAAAGGTATGGGTTTGACACCTCATTAGTAACTAAACATTCTATCTACATAGCACAGGACATAAACCAAGAGGAGCCATCATCATTTGAAGAGGCCAAAGCAAAAACAGAATGGAAGCATGCAATGAAGGAAGAGATTGAAGCACTTGAGGAAAACAACACTTGGGATTTGGTGCCCAAGACTTCATCCATGAAGGTAATAGGCTCAAGATGGGTCTCTAAACTCAAGAAGAATTCTAATGGTTCAATTAACAGGTATAAGGCAAGGCTTGTGGCAAAAGGCTTTGCACAAACTCAGGGAATTGATTATGAGGAGACTTTCTCTCCTGTGGCAAAGATGCCTACTATTAGGGTTTTGCTTAGTATTGCCTCTTCCAAGAATTGGAAGATACTTCAACTAGATGTAAAGAATGCATTCTTGAATGGTTGGATAACAGAAGAGGTATATATGGCACAACCACCTGGTTTTGAGAATCAAGTTTATCCTGATTATGTGTGTAAACTTAACAAAGCATTGTATGGTCTCAAGCAAGCTCCAAGAGCTTGGAATTTCAGGCTTGTTTCATTCTTGCAGGACAAAGGCTTTCAACCAAGCAAGGCAGATCCTTCACTCTTTATTAAAAAGAGTAATTCCGAGGTCATCTACCTATGTGTATATGTAGATGATATTATATTGACAGGAAATGATGCAGATGGTATGAAGAAGATTAAAGATCAGATGAGAGAAGAGTTCAAGATAAGTGATTTGGGTTCACTTACCTACTTCCTAGGTTTGGAAGTTGTCTACAAAGATCATGGTTTGTTTCTCACTCAAAGGAAGTACATTAAGGACATGTTGGCAAAATTCAAGATGCAAGATTGTAAGATTGCAGGTACTCCAATGGAGGTCAATCACAAATTGAGCTCACATGGAGGTGAACTCATAGAGGACATCACATCATATCAAAGTCTAGTGGGTAGTCTCAACTATGCCACATTGACAAGAGTAGATATATGTTACAGTGTGAGTGTGCTAAGTCAATTTATGCACACACCAAGGAAACCACATATGGATGCTGCCAAAAGGATTCTCAAGTATCTCAAAGGAACCATAAATGAAGGACTTTATTATCCTTATGTATCTGATTTAGGTTTGAAGCTATTTTCTGATGCAGATTGGGCTGGCTCCAAGGAAGATAGAAGGAGCACTTCAGGTTATCTTACCTTTGCAGGTTCAAAGCTTATTTCATGGTCATCCAAGAAGCAACCCACAGTTGCTCTCTCTTCTACTAAAGCCGAATATAGAGGTCTTGCCATAGCTACACAAGAAGCTATGTGGATGAAGACATTGTTCAAAGATCTTGGATTGGAGTTTGGAACTCCAACTATTTTTGGTGACAATATGAGTTCTATTCATTTGGCTGCTAATCCTATTTTTCATGCAAGGACTAAACATATTGAAGTTCATAATCACTATGTACGAGAAAAGGTTCTAAGCAAAGAGATTCAAATATCATATGTGTCCACTCATCACCAATGTGCAGATATTCTAACCAAAGCATTGGATGGTACAAAGCTTTGCAAATTCAAGGCTATGATAGGTTTGCAGGTAATCTTGGAAGATTGAAGACCTCAAGCATATTTGGCTTGAGGGGGAGCTGTTGGAGCAAGTCTATGACAAGCCTAAGTATTGGCTTGAGTCTCACAAAGTCTTAGAAGAAGCTTTAAAAAGAAGACTATGTAAAGTTCACTTGTGAACTACCTCTTGTAACTTTTGAAGAGTTTACTTAATGTAAAAGTAAGAGAATCTTAAGTGGTTGAGTCCACTTGATCAAGAATGGAAAGAGGAGCCACGAATTCGTGATTTGTGGTAGGTAGAGAATCAAATCAATCATTGATTGATTGGAGAGTGATTGAGGGAAGTTAGCCTCCCAAACTCAACTATAAATAAGATGGCAGTTTTAGTCGTGGTTAGAGAGACCTATGTGAAGACCTCCAAGAGCTGAGCTTTATGCCATATCAAGGTGTGATTACAAGGCACACATATGTATCAGTAAGTCATTGTATTGTACAAGAAATATACTTTCATTTTCATGATTATTTGGTTTCATCTTTCCATGTTCTTGTGAAGTGTACTACTCACTACCATTACTCTCAGTTTTCTCAGTCAGCTTGCAGAGATGTTTTCTCTGAGCTTGGTGCATCATTTTCAGTGATTTAACTGGGTAAAGTTAGCTCTATAAGTCTAATATATGCTCATAAATTTTTATGTCATTTGGATGTTGCAATCTTCAGTTATGTTCATTTGAAGTCAACAGGGTCTGTTCATCTTCACCTCTCTGTCAGGTACCCGACTTTTTCACTCATCTTGTCAGAGCCATTTCTCAGTGGTTACTTATCCAAACTCAGTGATTTAAAGCTTGTTGGATTCAACTTACTGTCTAGTATAATCATACAAATTTTCATAATCATTGGATTTCTAAATTGTGAGTTATGGTGATTTTTCTGCTCACTGGTCTATTTCTGTAGCAGCCCGTGAAAATCGGGATGATGTCATCACTTGTTAAAACTCATTCTCAGTGTGTGGTTCATTATTTTTGATGAGATTACTCTTGAAAGTTAGCTCTTTAAGTTGCCTAGACTTCCCCAAGAGGAATTGAGCTAATTGCTGCTGTGCTCAGAGAATTATGTAAAACACTGGACAGGTGTATGAACCAAGAATAGCAAGTTTTCACCTCTGAGCTAACTCCAACTTATCTGTTTTGATCTATCTTTTTGAGAGTGATCTTCCAAGGTACATAGGGTGTCTAATACATCCATTGGCAAGCTAAAAGGGCCCACCATATACTCCTAGAGTTCATTTGGCTGGTGTAGATCAAGGATTTTGCAACACCTCTTCATCTTCAAGCACATACCTATCCATCTCTTCACATAGTGTATATATGGCCTTGTGTTGCATGCATATATAAGACATCCCATAGCTTGCTAATAAAGAGAAGTGTCAAATGCATCACTGGAGTCCTCAATTGAGAACCTGAATCCTGTCTCAACTAGTTTGGAAACTGGCTTGCAATCCTCACAGTCAAAACACTGAAGTAGTTTTTCAACATACTTTGCTTGATGCATAACAATTCCCCCCTCAATGGATACAAACTGGATGCCAAGATAGTAGCTCAAAAGACCAAGATAAGTAACATCAAAAGTATGCTACAAATCAGCCATAAGAATGTCAAGTTGTGCATCACATGACCCAGCCAAGAGTATGTCATCGACATAAAGAACAAGCATTGTAAGATCAGCCCCATTTTTGCGTACATATAGTGTGCTTTCAATCAGAATACATGTGAAGCCAAGAGCAATCAAGTGCTTAATGTATTTTGTCATACCATGCACGTGGAACTTGCTTGAGACCATACAAGGCTTTATGCAAGCGACTAACCATATGCTCTTTCGCTTTCATGGCAAATCCAGGAGATTGCTTCACATAGACCTCTTCTCGCAAATCACCATCCAAGAAGGCTACTTTTATGTCCAATTGATGCACTTTCCAACCTCGATGGGCAACCAATGCAACCACGGTACTCATGGTAGTCATGCGTGAAGTAGGTGCAAAAGTTTCCTCATAGTCAATGCCATATTGTTGCACATATCCTTTGGCAACCAATCTAGCTTTGTAGCGATCAATTCTACCATCAAACTTTCTCTTAATCTTGTAAACCCACTTTGTACCAATGACATTCTTTCCTTTTGGCAATTCACATAATGCCCAAGCACCATTCCTATGTATGGAATCCATTTCTAATTGCATAGCACTCATCCAATGTGGATCGTCACATGCGTCTTCAAAAGAAAGTGGCTCTTCATTACATGTTGTAGCAATAAGAGAATAATCCAAAAAAATTAATTGATGCATGGTGAGATCTTGATCTTGTTCTACCAATTAAAGGTGCACTCAATATTGCTATGTTGCAAAGTTTGTTTAAGCCACTTTGGCATGATGTACATCTTCAATATGTACATCATGCGAGGGCTGAATTTCATGCTCATTTTCAGCCATATTTCTTCCCTAATTGCATGGTTCTTCATCTTGTTTAGTGTTTTGAACATGGTCTTTTTGGGAGAGCGTTATAGATTGGATCCTTTAGTAGCAATGGAGATGCATCGCACCTTGATATATATAGTTGAATAGAAACCAATTTTCCTTCATTAAGGGAAAGAAGAAATTCTTGTATCAATACAAATTTTCCATTATGTGTTTTGGAATAACTTGTTACCTTGAAAATATATCCCTAGCTATGCCTAGAAAGGTTAGTATGTTTGACATTATGATGAATTTTCCACCATGTAAATCATGAGGAAGTCCCTCCTAATCATTTAAACTAGTAAAATACTCTCTATGATTGGTAAACCGCACTAATTGAGCTTGTCTAAGCCCGGAGTTAATGTCCTCTTTAGAAGTTTTCTATTTTTTAGTATTCTCCTTGCATTTCACAAGATTAAAAAGAAAGTTAGAAAAAGGGCAAGAAGAACAATTTTTTATACCAAAGGATTGAGCATCCAAAAAATGTATGACACTTCTTAAATTGGAAAGGGTAAGAACACTTTTTGAGGAGGCAAAAGGGCTAAAGTTTGTTGATATATTTAGATAGTGATGTGTGTGAACACTCTAGGACCACGGGGACACTTTTTTCCCTCTTTAGGAGGTTTTTTTCCCTCGGCTTGTATATACGGCTATAGCCCTAATGGGTTACTTATCTTTGTACATTCTCTAGTAATACATTCAGAATTGTGTTTGTGCTCCAAGCTTCTTCTTCTTCCTTGTGCTGTTTGCGTGCTTCCCTAGACGTCTAGCTCCAACAATTGGTATCAGAGCAGGTTGCCGCTTCCTCTAGGGCATCGTCGACACCTCTCCGGTTGCAGTCTCAGAATTGCACGAATTTTGGTGAGCATACTCAGCGTGTTTCCAAGATCAAAATAGCTTTGCTGTGTGGTGCCAAAATCACAATCTTAGCTCGTTTCGGCCTCCAAATGCACTATTGTTACGCTTGTGCAGGCTATTTCGTCTTTTAGTGCCAAAGGTATATACCAGTTTCGGTTCGCCAGTATAAGCATCTCAAAGTCAACTACAAGTTTAGCTAAATTTGTCCTGGCAGTTCTGTTCAACTTTTTGAGATATAGTCAATTTTTTGCATCAAGGTATTAGTCATCGACCATGGCTGAAAGTAGTGATGTATTCCATATGTTGGCTGTAGAGGATAAGTTGGATGGTACCAACTACCTGTTATGGGCTTATATGATGCGACATGTATTGGTTGCCAAAGGACTGTGGAACATTGTGTAGGGTGTTGAAAAATGTCCTATCACACTTGCAACTATTACAACTGTAGGTACTGAAGCTGATGCAGAAGGTGTCGAAGATAATGATATTCTGCATATTCCTGTTCGTGTTGCAGTTTCTGTTGCACCTACTATAGAGCAAACTTGTTGGGATGGCAGAGATGCCCAGGCACATCCATTGATAGCTTTGTCTGTCAAACATGCCATTATTCCTCACATTCACTCTTGCAGAATAGCTAAGGATGCTTGGGATACGCTTACCACATTGTACCTAGGAATGAGTCTCATGTTGCTTACCTATGAAAACAGTTGGAGAGTGAGAACATCCTCTGGGCCTGATGCATTCGTGTTGCCTGTTCTTTTCTTTTGCTCGCCCGTAACCCATGGAGATGGACTACCTGATGTTCGTAGTCTAGCTCACCAATAACCTCTTTAATTCTGGGTTGCTGTCTTAAGTCGGGTTGCCACGCATGCCACGAGTGGAAGGTATGAGGATGTGATCCTTCACCCTTTGATCTGGACCTTCCAAAGACCCAGATGTTGAAGGACCTTCTTGTGGTTTCGGAACCGCTGGATATCTTCTTGCACATCTTCATGGATACTTCCCTGGCCCTAGTTCCTCCTTCCACCTACGTGCTTTTCCTTGATATGTGCCCCTGCGGGGCTCTGTGCAAAGATGGGTGTTGCACCCCTGCGGGGCTTCTTTTAGAGATATGTCTTCAAAATATTATCTTTTTAGTGAAGCTTCTTTCTTTGTCTTCTTCTTTTCTTCTTTTTGCTGGATTCTCCCTCAATACTGCCCCCCTCCTGAACTCTGTCATCCTCGACAGGCTTTGGGAGTCGACGGGAGTAATTTTTGTACACTTTTTTCTCTGTTTCATTAAGCAGATTAGCTTCATGTATCATGAGTTGCTTCTACTGTTCTGCTTTCACACCATCATGTGGTGGTTATCTATGGTCAGCGAAGAAGCTTAGTTCATATGCCACCAGTCGGGCATTCAAATTGGATGACATCTTAAAAAAAATTTCTGAGTCAATTTCAAAAAACCCTCTGAAAAAGGCTTCTTCAAATGTTTGCATGTATGTACTCGGTAAAAACATAAGCCTAAAATAATATGCCATTATTGTGGGTCCGCTAGGCATAACAGACAAATAAAAAATGAGGATATCTGTTCCCTGATTAATGGGAATGAAATTCAAAAAGGTATATGCCGCGTGTTTGAACACCTTCAAAACTGTAAGGATCATGCTGAGGATTTTATTCGTCATTTTGATAGTTAGATCAGGTACTCTTGCATAACAGTGTAGCCAAAATTCAATGGTTTTGACCCTATAATCTTCTGTTGGTAGATAATTATGGGGTGGGCTTGGAAGTAGCGTATAATTCAGCCACTGTTTATTGATAACACCATTCTTTTGCATATCCAAAAATTCTCTGGCGTCTCGGCGACGTGGTGTTGGGCAAAATGAAGGATTTACCTGTAATAAGTATGGTGCTGCTTGCCAGTGCACCCGCAATGTAGGATTTTTCTCCAAAAAATTTCTTCTCCATATAGGTTGTGCAGCTTCAAATTCTTCTTGAGTATAAGTGAATGTGTCATTTTTGAAGTGCAACTGCTCGTCTGGATTTTTTTGTGTAATCTTCTTTATATATTGCCTTGTTTTCTCTTTCAATAATCCATACGGAATGTTGAATGGCTTCAATATGGTTTCCAAGTCTTAGCCCTTTATTTTTGCCTCCTTCATGACTTTGATCACTTCATTTTCAAAATTCTCTATCAACCGAGACACCAATAGTGCCCGTTCCTTCTGACCTATTTCTGCAGCGTATGGCATGGGATGATCATCACAAGGGTCCACCATCTGCTCTTTTATTGGAGAATTATAAATCGGGGGAGGTATAGGACGTACCTCTACCTCGTCAGTAGGATTCTCTCGTGTTCGCTCTACTGGTGTCCCGATTGGTACTTCTTCTTCTGCTTTAGTTGCTAATTGTGCAAGGCGTGCAGTCTTCTCTTCAACTTCTTGCATAGCTGCTCGTAGTGCTTCTTTGGTAACAAGTAACTCATTACCAATCTCTGCTACTTGATCCATATTTTCACTGTAACATACTGCGAGTTTTCCATTGGCCGTATTCATTTGCTTTTTTAGCTCATTGGTTTCTTTAACGTACTTACATCGCCATTCGCCTCTTAAGGCCTGCTCTTGCTTCAGCAATTCTGCATACTTCTCAATCTGATCTCTTAATTCTTTCTGGTCAATAGCTGTAGTCTCTTGTTTTTCGATAGGCTGGTCATACAGTAATGCCTTCATCAGTTCTTTATTTTGGCTGCGTAAGCTATCGTTTCCTCCATATACACCTTAAGTTGTGTTTCGAGCAGATTGCTTCTAGCCTTCATTCTCTCCTTGTCTACTTCGCTGGCTTCATGTTGTCTTTGTAAATCTGTCAATTGTGCCTGGAGTTGATGATGATGTTTCATCAATGTGTTACATTGCTATTTAACTAACGGTATCTCCCTTCCTTTGGCTGAAATCTCTTGCTGGGCCTGGATGAGTTGTGTGGACAATTGTTCACTCATGATTTGAAATTGATTCTTTTCCCACATGGCCTTGTCATAATCCGTGTCCGTTTCCATCATTTGCTGTTGCGTGTCCATGGCCGTTTGTATCATTTGCTTGACAACAGGTTTCAATTGAGTTACATCCACATTTAACCATGTGGTAGGAATATTAGGTTCTGCACCTGTTGTAACATCTTTCCCGTGTGTTATGTGTAAAGTAGTATCATGGGGCTACCGAATATGAAGTTGTATCCTTGGCTCAGCCTCCCTATGGTCACTTTTACCTTGAGGTGTATCATCAGGTACCTCGATCACAATTGGCTCCTTATTTTGTTGTAGGCCTGCTTCCTGGTCCACTGGAGTTTGTATTTCTTCTTTGATAGGTGGCACTACATCTTTATTAGTTATTGGTACTTCCTTGATGCTTATCTTTGAATGATCATTTAACTGAATCAAGTTTTCCTGTTCAGCTTGTATTTCCTAGTGCTGTGCTTTTTGTTGTTGATTGTCAGGTGTGACTTCCACCTGATTTACTTCTGTCCATTCTTCGTTGTTCAATTCAATTCGTATATCAGTGTCTAAGGTGTCCTTCTTTGGACTGGATTCTTCATCAGAGCTCGAATCTTCTAACCCTAATTCTTTGTATCTCGCCGATTGTTCTGGAGTATGTTCTTCATCTTTGTGTTTCTTTTCCTGGCTTGCCTGTCTGTAATGGTGACCTTGAATGTTTAAATTTACTTGCCCCTGCATATACTGGTGTGTTTCTTCTAAGGCTACGGAGAGGTCTCTCTTGGTGATTGGCTGTTGCGTCATAGAAATCTTTGGCAATGTATGGCTCCTCTTTGATTGTGGTGTCTCTTGAGCCTCTTCCTCTCTTAGGCACTTAGTCCCTCTCATGGATTTCTTTGAACTGGTTCCTACTTCGTCAATAGATATGGCTGTTTTCTTTTTCTTTGGAACAGTCGCTGACTTGGCATATTTTGCTAGCTCGCTTGAGGTCGGCATCAAGCGTAAGCAATTCTTCATGTCAAGTGCCTCATAAATGAGTAATGTCAATGCCGAGCTACCATTCAGAAACTTTTTTTGACCCCACTTTTTCTTTGCTTCGAATAGGCGATCTTGAATGTATGGAGTCATATTTACTTTATTTCCCACCTGTCTCATAGCATGTGAGAGTAGTTGCACAACAATCTTTTGAGGTGCTGTGTATCTATGCATACTCGGAAAGCGAAAATGCTCGTGCACTAAGCGAACAGAGTCTTCAATATCCATTCTGTTGATTTCCAAAAATGTTCTCTTTTTCGGATCATGACATCCATCTTTGACATTCGTGAGTCCCTCTTGATTCCATCCAAAAGCTCTGTTAATTAGCTCATGAGTGAATTGAATTGTTTTCCAGTTACCAACTTTATCAAGTACTCTTGCCTCTGGGACTGATACCTTATTCGATAAGGACTGTAGTGTATTCATCACTTGTGTACATCTCTGGAAATATGGCAGATAGATTGGCAGTCTTAGGAATGCATCAATTCCTGCTTGTGTCCAGACATCTGTCATGCGCGGTAATCCTTGTATGATAGTCTTGAAATCTTGTGACATGATAGGGAAGTAGTGATCCCCATCCATGATCTTGATGGTTGCCATAAAAAGAAGCTCAGACACTGGTTGATCATCAAGAAACCAATGACCTCTCGCCTTAGTGATGGATTCCAAGGGAAGAAGTAGGACCTCCTCCTCTTGCATCACCTCGGAATTGGATGATGCCATCTGCACTCAATATATACTAGAAATCAGTGGGAAGCTGGTATCAAGAATCATCTTTCACTTATCCTCATTGAATTTTGCAACTCTCCGAGTGGATTGTGTCGTCCCTTCCCCGTGGGTGTGAGAAAGGTAATACCTGGGATTTTTTCATTCTTATTTATATTTTTTATGTTTTTGCCTGAGAAAAAAACACAAAAGTTAGTTCATAGCCGAAGCGGTTATTAATTTTTGAGTGATCTTCTTGGATTATGTACAAGTGCTCTCCAATTTCCCGAGAGGGAAACGTGCTTCACTATCCTGAATTAGAAGAAAAATGTGCCGAATGCTTGGCCTTGTAATGTGACCCTATCATGCATACTTTGGATTCTGGTAACTCCAAATGTGTGCAACTCAAATTACTTGGTTGGTGTGTACAGATTGCCTTGCCTGTCGGCATCCAAATCTGCTTTACTTCATTGGGACTATTCCTGACATTCCTGGTGAATGTAGTGCTTCTCATGTAGTGCATTTGCTTGGTCTGCCGTTCGAATCTTTGAATGAATTGTGTTGCATGGCGGGGTTCTTTGTTGTAGCGGTTTATCTTCGGTCGTTTTGCCTTTAGATCATTCTGATTCTCCTTGTGCCTCGGCTTGTCCTTTTTGATATTTGTCACTTGAGCACATGACTTTGGAATCCATATCTGCGTTCGGGCCGGCTGGGTGGCTATCACCTTCTTCGGAATCCATACTTTCTCAATTCTTTGTGGACCTAGGTGTTGAAAGTGATTTGCATGCTTGTTCTGTGGTTCTTTCTGATGTCGATAGTGGTTTTGTTGCTGAAGATATGATGTCACTTGATCTTTTCTGATCCAAGCTTTCCTAGTGTAAGGAATTGGGTATAATCTAATGGTTGTAGGTTTGTAGTAGTCCGGCTGACTTGTCTCTTTTGTGCAGGGCTCCTCACTGAGGCTGTTATCGGATAGAACACTAATGACGTGATTTACTAGATTAGAAGATTGTGTGCAATCGAGATTTGGTGTATCCTCACATGAAATACTCGATGAAAGGGATTCCATAGTGCGAGTTAACATACATTCATCGTCAAGTTCATTGGAATGAGCTCTCGGGTCTATACATTTGGCTTCGATCGGTCGTTCATCTAACATGCTGAATACCTCACGATGGCCTATCTTGGTCGAGACGTATCCTAGGGCCAACTGAATAGTCACTTCATATTCGTATATCCAATCTTGACCTAAACACGAGCTCTTCTAATAAGTCCTGGTCGTGGCATACTAAGAGTTTCTGTTCCATTGTGTTGTTTCCGAGATGTAGAGGTAAGGTAATTTCTCCTATACATTTGGTAATCTTTCCTCCTATTCCAATCAATTGTGCCTTAGAAGGGCATAAGTCTTCCTTGAGCTTCTGGGTCAACGAAAATTCGATACAACTTATGGCTGCTCCTGTGTCGATGACAGCATCCACTAAGTGGTACTCTTCTGATCCCGCACCCAAATTCAAATAAGGTTGCATCATTTGCTGACCTAGGTTTTCAGTGGCTCTAAAATTAGCCATTCGGATGAGCTCTTCTCCTTGTCGATATCTCTCATCTCTCTCTCTCATCCACTCTTTTCATTTCTTGATTCGTTCTAGCGCTTCTTGTCTAGCTTTTTCTCGTATTCTTTCTTCCTCTATATGCCTATTCTTACCCATTATTAGTCATGACATTATTTCTTTAGTCAATGGCTCTAAATATTTTTTTACTCAGCAACCACTGATATAGTTAGGCAATACGTCCCCATCTAGGGTTGCTAAGCTGACGGCTCCACTAATAGATATACGATTGATGATCAATGGGCCATATCCTCTTTTTTTGCAGTTTCTTCGCGTGTTGTTTCAAGGTATAAACCAAAACTAAATCTCCTTCCTTCAAGTTTTTATCTTTAATATGAGCATCAAAATATGCCTTCTATCGCCTTTTAGCAGCATAAATCCCTGCTACCGCTTGTAACCTAGTTTCATGTAACTTTTCTATTTGATCCAACTGAGATGATAATTCATGTCCAGTCCACTCGTAAGTTGTTGCTACTCTGAGAGTGGGTATTAAGAAATCAATTGGCAAAATAGCATTCTGTTCGTACACTAAGTTAAAAGGAGTAGTTCCTATGGAAGTCTTGTAAGCTACTCCGAATGCCCATAAAGCATGATGTAATTGTTTATCCCAATCCGATCTACCATTGTTCACAATTTTTGTGAGAATTGTACACAAGATTTTATTTGAACTTTTGGCTTGTCCATTGGCTTGCGGGTGATATGGGGCTGATTTCTTATGAATTACTAAGATTTCATTCAATAAGGCTTCTATTACTTCATTCACAAAATGCGTGCCTCTGTCACTCACAATTTCTATCGGGAGTCCAAATCTAGTGAAAACGTTTTCGAAGAGAAACTTGGCTGTAGTTCTTGCATCATTTTTCTTGGTTGCTTTTGCTTCAACCCATTTGGTCAAATAGTCTGTGGCTACGATTATGTACTCAGCATGGGATCCTTTAGCTGGTGGGCTAATAGGTCCTATGAAGTCTATTCCCCATTTAGTGAAGGCTCTCCCACTCATCATGGGTTTTAGTGGCATTTCATCTCTTCTAAGTGGATATTTCGTTCGTTGACAAGTATCACATCATTGCACATATGTGGCTGCATCTTGATGGAGAGTTGGCCATCACATTCTTGCAAAGAGAATCATTTTTGCAGTTTTATCTGCAGAGAAATGTCCTCTTGCAGCTCCTGTATGTGCCATTTCTAAAACAGCAAGATACTCGTCTGCATGAATGCACAGTCATAAATGATTATCTCTTCCTCGCTTAAAGAGTTGTTTTCCTATGAGGGCATAGTCCTTGCTTTGTTCTACAAGTGCACGTTTCCTTGCTAGAGTAGCTCGTTCTGGGTACTCTTGGGTCTTCTGGAATTTTACCAGAGGCATGCTCCATCTTGGTGCTATGGTGGAGTAGCATAAATTAGAGTTCTCTTCTGGATCCCGTTCTTGACAAGTTGGGTAGGGTGATACATAGTTATGTGTATCCCTTTGCATGGTTGGCCAATATATGCCTAATCTCTTCAATGTTTGCCATGTTCCGTTTTCATTTAAATGAGTTTTCCATTGATTTACATGTGGTTTTTGAAGCCACATTTCTTGTTCCTCCTCTTCCATGCATCTCATGAGTAATCCACTTGAGTCTTGTTGATATAGGCTTCCAGCAATGATATGAAGGTTTTTAGTCTTCCATAAATCTTGATTTCGGTTTGGAGAGATCCCATGTTTAGGTCCATATGTGAGTATTGATATCAACTTTTCTGCCCATTGGGGACATACTTCGACATTAAAAAGGTATGTGTCAGGCAGATCATCTGGTACTCCTATGGGTGGTTCTCCATGTGTCATTCTTGATAGGTGATCTGCTCTAATGTGGGTATTCCCTTTCTTGACAACTACTTCAAAATCAAATTCCATCAGCAATAGAAACCATCGTACTAGTCGTCCTGTATTACAAGGCTTATTGACTAAGTACAGTAGGGCTTGATGATCAATGAAGAATTTGAATTTGTTTGCCAATAAGTAGTGTCGAAACTTCTTTACTGCGTACACCATTCCTAGGCCTTCTCTTTCAGTCGTGGTATAATTGCGCTCCGCTTGATTCAATTGTCTACTGGCATAGGCTATAGGGTGGTCTAATTATCTGTAGGTTGAGCTAGGATGCAACCAATGGCAAACTTGGAAGCATCTATGTGAATGTGAAATGGTTTGTTCCCATTAGGTACTTGAAGGATTGGAGCTGAAGTTAATCAACTCTTTAATTCGTTAAAGGCCTTTTCACATTCTTTTGTCCAATTAAACTGAGACAATAATGCATAAAGAGGTCTAGCAATTATGGCATACATGTGTATAAATCTTCGATAGTATCCACAATGTCCCATAAATGCTTGTACTTCTTTAGTAGTATTTGGTCTCTGTAAATCCATAATTACTTTGATTTTGTCTTCATCAGTTGAGATTCCATTCTTAGAGACAATATGTCCTAATATCTTTCCTTGTCGAACCATGAAGATACACTTTTCCGGATTAAGGCATACTATATATTGTCGACATTTGGCAAAGATCTTCCCTAGTTCGGGGATATGTTCTGATCGTATAGCAGAATAAGTGCATAAGTCATCCACATATACCTCCATACTCTTTCTCAAGAACTCCTTGAATACATGGCACATCAATCTTTGGAAAGTGGCTGGGGCATTGGTTAGACCAAAAGGCATAACCCCAAAGGTGTATACTCCCCATTCAGTTGCAAAGGCTGTTTTATGTTGGTCCTCAGGGGCAATGGCTACCTGATTATACCCTGAAAAGCCGTCCAAAAAACTATAAACTTCCTTTCCTGCCACTCTTTCCAAAAGATGATCCGTGATGGGTAATGGGTAACTATCCCTTATGGTGGCAACATTTACTTTTTTCAGGTTAATGCATACTCTTAACTTACCATTCTTTTTCGGCACGACTACCAAAGGTGACACCCATTCCGTATGTTCAATCTCATAAATGAACCCAACATCCAACAGCTTATCTATCTCTTCTTTAATCTTTGCTGAGTAAACATCGTTATATGTGTAAGGTATTTGTTTGGAAGGTTTAGCTTCAGATGTCATAGGCATTCTATGGGCACATATAGAAGGATCTACTCCTTTCAAATCCTTATATGTCCAAGCAAAGACGTCCCTATATTCTCTTGTATTAACTCTTGTTCTTCCTCCATTGAGACATCTTAACCTATAAAAGTACATCTTTCTTCTCCTTCCTACAAGGTTACTACTATTTTCTTGGTTTGCTCTTTATTGTCATATGCTATTCATGGCTGTGCTTCTCGTTTTGGCATTTGAATAGCAATTTTTCTCTCTTCTACTTCATATTTTTTGAAGTGGGCAGGCACTTCAAATTGGTCTTGAGGCTTGTTGTCTTCATCATTTTTTGCTTTATCTAATCCAAGATCTTCTTCCTGTGTTGGTTCTTGATTTATTTCATTAGCTATGACACTTACTTCTTGATTTCCACTTTCTATTTCCATTTGCTCTTGCTCCATTTCAATGCTCTCATAATCCTCTTTCCATTCCTTTTCAATTACTTCTCCTTCTTCAGCCTCTTGAAGAACTACCACGTATAGACTAACATCATATCCTTCCTCATCAATGCATTCATTCATGGTTATCACTTCTTCGTTTACACATACATCAATAGTGGCTAAAATCTCCATCCAACCATGAGGTTCGAATTCTTCATCAAGGAGTATTTGAGGCATATAGGCTGGATCTTGTACAGATCTAGCGATTCCTTGCCTTTGCTGCCATCCTTTCCTTCTATCCTCCTCCTTTTTCGCAGTTTGGCATATCCATAGATGAGGGTCTTTGTTCATCCATGATTGATCACTTGAACCTATACTGTGAATTGACTGCTCGTCTTCCTCTTTATGAATCTGATTCCATTGCAAAGGGGGAACATCTTGATATGTGTAAGTGTGGAGATTTATTCTTGTGGTGGTTCCTTCATGTTGTAAGTATACCACGTCTTTTCCCCAATCTTGCACTACCTTTAGTTGTCTCATGAAGGGTCTTCCAAGTATCATTTCATAAGTGCTAGCCCTTTCAAATTGACATATCACTAAGGTGTGCTCGAATTCAACTCCACAAGTGGTAAAAATTACCCGTTCCAATAATCCCAAGGGTCGTTCAGTGTGTCCATCTACCATTTGTATCTTCATGCGTGTTGGTCTTAGAGCTGGTTTTCCCCATTTCTCCCAGATTTCTTTAGTAGCAATTCCTACTCCAACTCTAGAATCTAAGATAGCTTTAGTGGTGTAACCCCTATAGGTAATTGGAAGGCATGTATTTCCTTCATCTCCCTCACTGAAATCTCCAACCTTGTCGACTGGGTTTCTGACCGTGGTCACCTCATCAGGCATTTCCTTCTCTTCAGCCTTTGTCTCCAATTGTTCTCCTTCGAATGTGGTTTGACCTTCAACAGTTCTTCCAATGTCAGAGTGCAAGGGATTTTTACCTTTCTAAGGTGTTGTATGATGTCCGATGTGTGGACTAATGGGTTCTGCTCTTTTTCCTTATTGAGGAAATGCAATATAATTCCGAATTATGTTCGTATTCTCCTGTGTAATTTGGCAAGATCTTTTCACTGTCATTCTCCTTTTCACTTTGGCCAAAGGGTAATAATCCTTCTGAATTCAGCTCGGGTATTGAATGTTCTACTTCACCTCTTGCTTCGAACTCTTCAAAGGGTGGTTCTATTCCTTCCACTTTCTTCCATCTGTCTTCTTGGACTCTTGCCCACAAGTCTTTAGGCCATTCCCCATCTACTTCGGGGACAATGGATTCTTCTCTTTTATCCTCACAGTGATTTTCGTTATGTGTCTCACCTTCTTTGGTTTTCTCGGGGTCATTAGGGACGACACACTCTTGGAATTCTTCTTCAGGAATTCATGAATTAGGCAATTGAAGAACATGTTTTTCTAAGGTTTGTTGAGCTACTTCAATTAATTTTTTGCATATCTCCAACCTTTCTTTCTCTAAGTCACCTCTAGGATATTCTTTCTCATGTTGTTTAATGGTTGGTCCTGCTCTGATTTGTGCCTGGTATGCCTGAAGGTCATTCTCCCCAATTTTCTCTAGTGTCTCTCTGGTTTTAGCTCTTGTTATTTCTTTCAATGGCACGGTGTACTCCTTATCACTCCCTGACAACTCTATCACTTCTATCACGTTGATTTGCACGTTCGAGTTAACTTTGTTGGGGTTTTTGGGGCAATCTCTGAAAAGGTGTTCTTTACCACAATCACTACAGTATCCTTCCCAAACTCGCTGTGGTGGTGGTGGGTTTGGTAGTGTACATTCTCTGATATAATGATCACGTCCGCATCTATAACATGGTCCTCTAGGTACAGGCGGTCTGTTCATAGGTCGGGGGGGTATGGGTGCTCTGGGAGCAGTATACATCAATGACACATAATCCTGCTCATATCCATAAGAACTATCTGGTACTTCCATGGCATATGCATATGGTTCGTACATTTGTCCATATTCTATTATAAAGCTCTCATAAGCAGAATAATTTCCTTGACTATGGTCATAAGATGAGTCATATGGTTTGTTACTAGTCAAAGGTGTGGCTGGAACTATTGCTCTTTCTAGATTTTCTTCAGGTTGAGCTATTTTTACTAGGACAACATTTTGAGGATGGGGCGGCTGTTGTCCTAACACCAGTTGTCGTTGAGTGTAACTTTGATAGGCATAAGGTCGTGGTGCTGGTACCTGCTGCTGATATGTGGAATATCTGAAGACTTCTCCTCCTAGATCTCTCTGAGGGTGTCCATAAGGTCTCATGAGAGGTTGTACTGGTCTTGATTGCCGATTATAAGGACAATTTTCTGTGCTGTGATTTGTGTACTTTTGTTCTATGCTGCAATATTGCAGAGGGCCCTGGACACGTGGTCTATTGTAAGCATAAGCAGGTGGTGGGACTACTCCCCTAGTGCACAAATGAGAGGGATGATCACCTCCACAATGCATACATCTTCTAAGCAAGGGTACTCTCATTGGGTTGTTGGGGTAGTTCCTCTGTCCTTGAACATTCAGTTTCTTTGCTACTAAGTCGGCTATTTCCTCTACATTGTTCTTAGGGTTTGATGTGCTGCTGAAGGAATCTTCACTTTTTATGCTACCTTGAGGCTTTTTTAGATCTTCCGCCAGGTTGTCCTCTAGATCAATACATTCTTTCATACACTCTTGCAAAGTTTGAACTCTTTTCACATATACCAGAGATCTTAATGATCCATTCACTAACCCTTCCAAAAACAATGACACCATCTTGTTTTGAGTGGGTCTCTCTTCCACTGGACATCTATCCACATACTGCTTGAATCTTCTTGCCGTCAATCTCACTGATTCTGTAGGAGCTTGCTTAAAACTATGGATCAATGAGGAAGAGTTATTTTTAATCCCAGATTTGGTGAATTCTTCAATTAATTCTTGGTAAACTTGTTCCATGTTTCGAAAATTATTAGGGTCTAATGGCTGAAACCAAGCTAAAGCCGTTTCTGTCAAAGTTAGACCAAAGGATTCATATTGGATCGAAAAGTCTTCCACTTGTTCGGCTCTGATTACTTGCTTAAATTCAGCTATATGATTGTAAGATTCACTTGAGCCATCATAATGGTTTCTCATGCATTTGGCAACTTGAATGGGCCTTAATCTTCTTCCTACTTCAGGTGGTCTCGGCATCACCGGGAAAACTGGTCTTGCTATGGGTATACCTGGTCCTCTTACCACAGGTGGTCTATTTGGGACAGGGATTCTATTCCTTGGGTCAACAGGTGGCTGAGGCTGATAGTTAGGGTTATTTGCAGGCATAGCAAACTGCACATGGGGTCTAACCGGGATTTGTGTTTGTTGTGTTTGTCCAGACTGCTGATATGAATTATCCTGAAACATTCCTTAAGGGTTCTGTGAAGTAGTGGCTTGATCCCTAGAAGGAAACACTGGAATTTTCTGATATTTTAACCCTGCTCTTTCTAACTCCGTTAGAGGCCAGTACCTCCTTTGGTTTTTGTCCAAATATGTGATAATTGTGGAGAGTTCAGGATCTTGTAATTCATAAATGGTAACTGGGTTAGGGGCTACATCTTGTAATGAAGAGTGGGCTCTGAGGAGATGCTCCATTCCATTGATCATATACACATCCATTAAGGAGTTATCTTGGGGAACCAGGTCTCCTCTCCAAACCCTAACAACAGTAGATCTCCCTCTAGGAGTGGTCACTTGCTCTTCATGTCCCTCTACATTAGGGTTATGAGCATTATCTTCTTCCCCTTGTTTGTTGATACTTTCAGGGTGTTCCGTAACAACATACTGGATGTCTCTCTTGTCCATATAAAATCCTCCTGCATACTTAACTGCTTGCCTAGGCACTATGTAAGCGTCTGAAGCTTTCTTTAGTCTGGCCACGGATCGGTTTAGACCATCTAGGTAGATAGGTATCTCATTTTGGTTGGTGTTCACATATTCCAAAGATGTCTGATATTCTCCCTCAATAATTGACATCATGCCAATCATTGGTACAGTGTTCTGCATATCCTCGGAAGCCATGGGAATTTCTTCCTCTGACTCACTAGAGGTTTCAGAATAATGTGAGCGGCTACTGGGTTCGGCTACACTTCCCACTGAAGAGATTACACTTCTTTGGCTTCCTAGGGTTCTCCCAGACCTTAGGTTCATTCACTTAAAAGCTCTGCTTAACCTTAATCAACCTCCAGCTCCTAGAGTTCCTTATTGAGGGTATGAATTTTAGAGGAAATTTGGTTGGAAAAGGCTGACAGAGAACCACAACTCACAATACTTGACCCAAAAAAGTCCATGATACTCGATACTTCACCCAAACAGAGTATGTCACGATACTCGATATCTGACACACTAGAAGGGTACCACGATACTCGATATTTGAGCAAAACAATACACGATACTCAACATCTAGACAGGTCACGATACACGATACTCAGGAAACGCGATACATGATATTTGCCCAATATCACGTGCCAATCACGATACTCGATACTTCACAAGTATCGCGATCAAAAATCTGCGATACGCGATACATGATACTCCACCAAAAAAATTTCCACGATACTCGACACACGACAAGTATCGTGAGAAAATTCCCGACGATACTCGATATTTATCAGATATCAGGAAAGTTGCCTCCGCGATACACGATATCCACCAAGTATCGCGATCAGAGACTCACGATACACGATACCCAAGGAGTATCGCGATCTGAATTTCACGATACACGATATGCGATATCCGACGAGTATCGTGAGAACTTCTCAACGATACACGATATGTGACAAGTATCACCAGACCCAATTCAACGATACCCGATACTTGGCAGGTATCATGAAAAGAGTTCCATGATACACGATACTCAGCAAGGCCAGGTATCACGATACTCGACCATAGGAGATCACGATACTCAGGTATCGCGATACTCGACCGTAGGAGAACACGATACTTGACACTTTTTCACTTTCTGACAATTGTTTTTGAATTTTAAGTGCATACAAGGGTTTCTAAAGCTCATGCACCCTCTTCCCTCACTCTGAATCTCAAAATTGAACTTTCCTCACCCCGGGATAGCTTCCACGATATTCGCCGCAGGTCGTTTTACTGAAACACTTAATTTATTTGGCAATGATGAGAGAATGATGAATGTGCTTACCTTGGGAACTCTCTTTCAAATCTCCAACCACTCTGACTCGCTCTACGTAGCTCAAAAGCCTTGATCTCAGCTCACGATATTCGACAGATGGCTCTCATGATACTTGCTTTGCAAACAAGTAATCTTGAAAAAAAACAATTTTTGGTTTTATACCTTTTTTTGAAAAGTTCTCCTAACTACAAAGACCAACAAGACAAAGATTAAATGCTACTCTAACTTCCGAACTACTCCCTTCTTCCTCCTACTCTACTCACTCCACACAGTTCCCTAGACTAACAACTCACTACACACACTCCAAGAGTGAGAAGTAATAAGTGCGGATAAATGTGACTTACCAAAGAAGAGAAATTCAGAACTCCTCTACTCGCTTCAATGCTAAAAGCTACTTACCATCACGCGAATGCCTCGGTTTGATTCGACACTCCCCGGCAATGGCACCAAAAATGTGTGTACCTAAGTTCCAACTTAGGGACTTGTGGAGAAAGAGACTATACCTCAATCCCCCTTAAGTGCATATAGTGGGGATTCATGCTTTATTTATCAATCCAAGGAGTATCAAAACCTAGCCGAGTGTATGAAGACATGCATTCAAATGATGATCAATGCAAATGAGTTTCCCAAAGAGTGCAAACAAGGCTAAGAATAATCCAAACAAGCTTCAAGTCTCAGTAAGGATGTCGCGATACTTGGAGCAGCAGCCAACAGTAAATTGAGTTTTTCTCTCAGCTCCAAACTCCGAATTGATGGAGAGTGTTAATCTCCAAAAGAACAACCTAATCTTGAAATTAGAGCACCTCTATATCAAGTGTAAGTCAAAACCTTCACCAATTTGGAGGATCAACATTCAATTATAAGGATTCTGGAAAATCTGTGAAAAGAATGATTCTACAGAAAGTCTGCTGCACATATCTTTCTCATTGACTTATCAAATGTGTAAAGTTTTTGATAAAACTTTGCACAAGATGTCGCCTAAAGATTGCACACCTCCTCCAAGTCGAATCACTCCAAAAGATTCAGTAGATTTTGAGAAATAAACTTGAAAAGTCACCTATGTCTAAAACTGTACTTCTGAGAAGTCGATTTAGACACCTATAACTTCTAAGACATGGTTCTCCAAGAATAGAACCCGTTTAAGCAAATGCTTTTAGCCACAAGTAGCTTACCTTTGAACTTAAAGATTAAATTTACTTGCTCAAAACTTTAAACTGTGGAAGGAGAACTGATCAAAACATTGACTTCAAATTTTGCGCCTGTTTTAAGAACCAGTGAACACTTCTTCACATACAAATGTTCCTACACATAATTCTCTCAGCCTGATCACAATTGGAAGCTAAAAATTTGTACACAGGTCAATCACCTATAGACTTAGACTTGTACAAAAGCATTTCACAAAAGATCTAACACAGAAGGAGAAAACTCAGAAACATCGGGCGCAACATTTTCTTTATTTCTGAGAATTTTTACATCTAAGTGATGAGAGAGTCTTTACTCAATTCTAGGATGTCTAAATGACTCATACAACTTCTGATTACTCTATTCTCATGTTCTCTCATACTTGCCCCGACATTTTCCATAGTATTTATAGGCAAATATTTACAAACTTATGACTAATCAAAAGTATAAGTGTCGTATATCTGAACTAATGTACATATGTGTACATTTCTTTCAACTCCTGAATGTAAACTTCTTCTATGCTTCAAAACTTGATCTTGTCTTCATTCTTTGACTTCCAAAACTTCAATTGTTGATTGCTCTGCACCAATAGCTCCCCCTCAATCATCAATTGAGGTTTTCTCTATCTTCTTTATGCCTGCCATGTCTTTGAACTTCTGTAGCTTTGGTCCATCCAAGCTTTTGGTAAGCATATCAACTATCTGATCTTTTGTTGAACTATGTATGACTTCAAACTCTTTATCCATCACCTTCTCTCTTAGAAAGTGATACTGAATCTCAATGTGTTTGATCGTGGCATGAAAAACAGGGTTAGTAGCTAGATACAATGAACTCATGTTATCTCCATATATGATAGGTGTACTCTATATAGTGTCAAAACTCTTCATCAGAGTCTTAAGCCATATTACTTCCTTTGCAGCTTCAACCATGCCTTTGTACTCTGCTTCTGTAGATGATAAAGCAACTGTGTGTTGCTTTTTTGAACACCAAGAGATTAACTTATCTCCCACATAACACATGTATCCATAGGTTGACCTTCTATCATCAGGATTACCTGCCCAATCTGCATCACTATATATTTTGATATTTGTATCTGATGTAAAACCATAATACAAACCCTCTTTGAGTGTACCCTTAATGTACCTCAACACTCTTTGACCTGCAATCGAATGTTCTTTTCTAGGACAATGCATGAATTGAGACAAAACCCCAACTGCATATGATAAATCAGGCCTAGTTAATGTAGCATAGATAAGACTACCAACCAAACTCTGATATAACTTCATATCCTTGAATTCTTCTCCACCATATCTGCTCGATTTGTGATTCACCTCCATTGGAGTAGGTGCTACCCTGCAATCATTCATTTTAAACTTGATTAACAAGTTCTTCAAATACCTTTCTTGAGTTACATACACTCCATGTTGAGTATATGAAATCTCCATGCCCAAGAAGTATGACAAGTCTCCCAAATCACTGATTTTGAACTCTTTCTCCATTTGCTTCTTTAGGCTTTGAATGCCTTTCTCATCTGTACCTGTAAGAATTCTATCATCAACATATATGCACATGTAAATGAATCCATCATCACTTGCTTTCACAAGCAAGCTACTATCTGCCTTAGATACTTGAAATCCAAGTTCTTTCAAGAACTTTACAAGTCTATAATTCCATGCCCTTGGGGCCTGCTTCAAACCATAAAAAGCTCTCTTGAGCTTACACACATGATCTGGATACCTTTTATCTCTGAATCCTTGTGGTTGCTCCATGAAAACATCATCTGAAATGTAACCATTTAAAACAGCATTCTTCACATCTAATTGATATAATTTCCAACCTTTACATGCAGCAATTGCTATGAGTGTCCTGATGGTTGTCATCTTTGCCACAGGACTATAGGTCTCATCATAATCAATACCATATGTCTGAGCAAACCCTTTGACAACAAGTCTAGCTTTGTACCTAGACACACTTCCATCTGCAAATCTCTTTGTCTTATAAACCCACTTGCATCCAATGATCTTCTGGCTATTTGGTTTAGGAACCAAATCCCATGTCTGATTCTCCAATAATGCATCATATTCTTCCTGCATAGCTTTCTCCCAATTTTCCTTACCTTTTGCCTCTTCATATGTAGAAGGGTCTTCATCTGCTTTAATCATATAAGCATAATCTTTGGTAGCCAGAAAAGAAGTATCATAGCTATACCTTGTAGGTTGCCACTTGTGTCTTGATGACCTTTTGAGTTCTCCACTCCTTGAGGTTTCTGGTTCTTCACACTCAGGATCAAATCTTGGCATTTCTTCAACTTCAACCTGCTCTTCATTATTCTCTTGTTCATCAAATATCTGAACCTTTGATTTACCTTTCTTTTGACTCACAATTTCTTCATCATCTGTATTAATATTGATAGTACCTGCATACCAAGTACCTTGCTCATCAAACGTAACATCCTTAGACACAATGAATTGCTTTGTGGATGGACTCCACAATCTATAACCCATCTGCTTGTCATCATAACCAATGAACACATACTTTTCAGCTTTAGGTTCCAATTTGTGTCTTAATTGTGATAGCACATATGCATATGCCAAACATCCAAATACTTTGCAATGATCTAAGGTAGGTCTCTTACCCCACCATGCCTCATATGGTGTCATACCCTGTAAGGGTTTACATGGTAGCCTATTGACCAGATAAGTAGCTGTATTTACAGGCTCAGCCCACAAATAATTTGGGCAATTTTTCTCCTTCATCATGGATCTTGCAAACTCAACAAGAGTTATATTCCTCCTTTCTGCTACACCATTTTGTTGAGGAGAGTACTTGCAAGTGATTTCCCTTTTTATACCTGCATTCCACAAGTAATCACTGAACTCATTAGAGAAATACTCTCCCCCTCCATCTGACCTTAGTCTCTTCAACTTATGACCTGTAATTCTCTCTGCATACACATGATAATGTTTGAATGTACTAAATACTTCTGACTTATCTTTGATCACATAGATAGTGATCCATCTGGTAGCATCATCAACATAAATCACATAGTACCTTGAACCATTGATACTGAAATCCTTTGATGGTCCCCACACATCTGTGTGTACCAACTCAAGCTTCTCTGAATACATAAAACCATGCTTGGAATAAGATTGCTTATGAGCCTTACCTAATTGACATGCCTCACATCTATATGTCATATGTTGACCTGTAACATTAGGCAATCCAAGCACTGAACCATTGTTAATCATATCTTTGATACCTCTTTCATTAAAGTGTCCAAGCCTCTTGTGCCAAAGATCTAACTGAGAGATCTTATGTCCTCCATATGTGAACAAGGCATGACCAAATCTTCAATGTGAACAATCTTCCTTCTTTCTTCCCTAAAACAATGTGTTTATACCCATTGCTAGGGTCTTTCACAAATACTCCTTCATTAGTGAATCTCACTTCATAAGCTTTTTCAACAATTTGTCCTACACTTATCAGATTCTTAGGAATTGAAGGAACATACAAGACCTTACTCAATAAGGTGCTACCATCCTTAGCCTTCACTGATCCAATTGACTTCACATTATGCTTTGTATTGTCATCTGTTTGAACAACATGATTAGATACCTTATTTTCTAAATCAGTCATCAATGCTATGTTACCACTCAGGTGATTGCTACACCCTGAGTCAATGTAGAAGACTCTTTGGTCTTCACTTTGCCTTTCACAAGTTGCATTCATTATCAATGTTAAACCCTCCTTCTGATTTGAAGCATAATTGTAGTAGGTATTGTTGTAATGTTGACTTTGGAATCCTCTACCTGCATTTCTTCCAAAATAACCCCTACTACCTCTACCTCTAAAATTACCTCTTTGGTTTCTGCCACCTCTTCCTCTTGAATTAAAATTCTGATTATATCCACCATTATTCTGAGTATTATGCCAACAATCATTAGCTAAGTGATTTGTCTTACCACAAATCCAGCAAGCTTTGACTCCATCTTTGTTATTCCTGCCTCTTCCTCTACCTTTGCCACTTCCTCTTCCTCTCAGGAAGTTAGCTTGACTAGTTGTGCCTTCATCTTCATTTGCTTGTTGCTTTCCTTTGCTATTTTTCTTCTTATCCTTTGAGTACATTGCATGACCTGTACTCTTGTCACTTTCACCTTTGACATCCTGCTCAAAGATTAACATATGTCCTAGCAACTGATTTAAGTCAGGAGTAAAATGATCAAGTGATAATTCAGTAGACAAAATGAATGGCTTCCATTTGTCATCACCTCTCAAACCTCTGAGTATTTGCCTTACCAATTTATCCTCCTCAATGTCTTCATCAACTACTCCTAATGCATCTGCAATGTCTTTCATCCTTGTTACATAATCTGAGATGGATTGAGAGGCCTTCTTCTTGAAAGTGGTAAATTCTGCCCACAAAGATGCCTTCCTTGACTTTGTGGTATTTTGGAAATGCTCCTCCAAAGCATTCCATATATCACTTGCACTTTAAAGACCTCTAATGTGAGGTAGCAAGTAGTCATTGACTGCCATATAGATAATGCTCCTAGCTTGAGCATCTCTCTTCATCCAATTCTTCAAATCTGACAATTCCTCCCTAGTTGGAACACTAGGATCTCTGATTTGAGGCTTTTCTTCTTCACCTGTAATGTAAGCTATCAAGTCTTTGCTCATAAGATGAGCTTCCATCCTCATTGACCATGCAGGATAGTTCTCTCTATCCAATTTCTCTATCTGAAGAGAATCTCCCATCCTTTCTTTACCTGTGTATTGAATTCTTCAAATTTTATGAATAATAGATGTACCTTTACTTTGAATGACACTCCTTTTGACTTCCTTGATGTCGTATGATCTCCTTCTCAAGCTTTATCTTCAAGCTTTCACCTTTTGAACCTTTAGATGTTGAATTCTTTACACCTGCAGCAGTCGGGATCCTCCTTCCTTCAATTCTGATGCTTCCTGCTCTGATACCACTGATGGAGAGTGTTAATCTCCAAAAGAACAACCTACTCTTGAAATTAGAGCACCTCTATATCAAGAGTAAGTCAAAACCTTCACCAATTTGGAGGATCAACATTCAATTATAAGGATTCTGGAAAATCTGTGAAAAGAATGATTCTACAGAAAGTCTGTTGCACATATCTTTCTCAATGACTTATGAAATGTGTAAAGTTTTTGATAAAACTTTGCACAAGATTTCGCCTAAAGATTACGCACCTCCTCCAAGTCAAATCACTCCAAAAGATTCAATAGATTTTGAGAAATCAACTTGATAAGTCACCTATGTCTAAAACTGTACTTCTGAGAAGTTGATTTAGACACCTATAACTTCTAAGACATGGTTCTCCAAGAATAGAACCCGTTTAAGCAAATGCTTTTAGCCACAAGTAGCTTACCTTCCAACTTAAAGATTAAATGCTTACTTGCTGAAAACTTTAAACTGTGGAAGGAGAACTGAACAAAACATTGACTTCGAATTTTGCGCCTGTTTCAGGAAGCAGTGAACACTTCTTCACATACAAATGTTCCTACACATAATTCTCTCAGCCTGATCACAATTGGAAGCTAAAAATTTGTACACAGGTCAATCACCTATAGACTTAGACTTGTACAAAAGCATTTTACAAAAGATCTAACACAGAAGGAGAAAACTCAGAAACATCGGGCACAACATTTTCTTTATTTCTGAGAATTTTTACATCTAAGTGATGAGAGAGTCTTCACTCAATTCTAGGATGTCTAAATGACTCATACAACTTCTGATTACTCTATTCTCATGTTCTCTCATACTTGCCCCGACATTTTCCATAGTATTTATAGGCAAATATTTACAAACTTATGACTAATCAAAAGTATAAGTGTCCTATATCTGAACTAATGTACATATGTGTACATTTCTTTCAACTCCTGAATGTAAACTTCTTCTATGTTTCAAAACTTGATCTTATTTGACTTCCAAAAATTCAATTGTTGATTGCTTTGCACCAACACAAATATAGCGGATAGCATATGCGTTTCAAAGCTCTCAAGAAGACGCATCCAATGGGGTATTTTCACTCAATTCTGACACCTCTGCTTCAAGTTATGAGCAAAATACTGAGTCGCAGGAATGACCTTCCTACACTTCAGCACTTCCTACACTTCACACACATCTTATCAACAACAAACAAACACTTTCATGGATAGAAAACACTTCCTAACACTCTTTTCAAGCAACACACATGAATACAAGCTCACAAAGAAGATGATATAGAGAGAAGAAGACATAAATTCGAATTTCTATGCTCTTGATTCTCACAATGGCCAAAATTCCTAGCAAAGAGTCACAAATTGACTTATATACATGTGCCCTAAAAATGGTCCTTTCACACAAGAGACCAACACTTTATTCACTAAAAGGTTAATTTCCTACTAATTTACATGGGTAAGCTAGTAATCTTTTGTGGGGATGCATCTAGAGGACTCCTCTAGTGCATTTACATCGGAAAATATATTACAAAATGATTATGATACAAAAATAAGGTGTCCAAATTGGAAAAAATTTGGGGCCCGTATTTTTCCCTCCCTTATGCTCTTCTTCGCTCTGCAATAGTCTTCCTGATTCATATCAGAGTTTTACTTCTACTCTTCAGTTGATGATGAAAGGCAATCCAAATCCTTGTCATTTGAGGAGTTATTCTTTGTTGTGTTGCAAGAAGATCAGTCGAGGTAGAACAGGTCCATTATGCGTGTTGCAGATCAAGCTTTCTTGGCTAGTCAGAAGGGCAAAGGAAAATGGAGCTCTTCAACTAGTAGCAGAATCCTGCTAATTTTGCACATTTGAAGAAGGAAGACAAAGACGACAAGAAATCAAAAAAGTAGAAATTGTTTTGCAAGAGTAAAGGAAATGATCATATCATAAAGAATTGTCCTAATCTCGCTGCAAATGAGGCAAAGAAAAAAGAGGCTGGAATGGTTGTTGTAGAGGCTTGTACTCCAAAAACAAAGTCTGCTAACCTTGTGCAGGATGAAGAATGGGCTTTTAGTACTGTTTGCAGTTTTGACCCATCTTCTCATGAGCAGTGCATGTCTGCAGTAGGCTCAGATGTTTGGTACTTTGATAGTGGGGCGACCAAACATATTACCTCGTAGCGCAATTTCTTCTCTTCACTGGAGCCTGCCCCTACAGAGAATACTGTCACATGCACCGACAACTCCTCTTATCCTATCATGAGAGTTGGTAAGATCATTCTGACTACTACTAATGGTAGTTCTTTCACTTTGTGAGATGCTTTATTTGTGCCAAGGATCAAGAAGAATCTGTTATCAGTTTCTACATTAGCCAAGATTGGCTTGGTTGTGAAATTCATTGATGACAGATGTACAGTTCTTGATATGTCAAATGGCGATGTTATTATTACTTCTGGCATTTTATGTTGTGGTTTGTATAAGCTCATAGACTATGAAAAATCGGTGAATGATTTGGCATGTGCAGTACATGATTCTCAGGCTATATCAGATGCAAAGCTTTGGCATGCATGCTTTGGTCATCTGAACTTTGCTAGTTTGCTACGCCTGCAAAAATATGAAATGATGTCCTCCTTTCCCAAACTTAAGGCACCCTCTAAACATGTATGTGAAGGCTATATTTTGGGCAAAATGCAGCATTCCTCATTTCCAAAAGATGGTTCAGTTCGGGCTACTCAGAAATTGTAGCTTGTTCATAGCGATGTTTGTGGTCCTATGCAGACATCCTCTTTTGGAAATTACCTTTGCTTCATGACTTTCATTGATGATTTTTCTAGGCATGCATTGGTATATCCACTCAAAGCAAATTCCAAAGTTTTTATGTGCTTCAAACAGTTTCTGGTTTTGGCTAAAAATATTTTAGCATGTAAAATGGACACCCTTCATTCTTATCAAGGGGGGGATATATGTCTTCTGATTTTAATGCATTTCTGGCTGAATGTGGGATAGAACACTAGTGTACAGTTCCGTATACACCTCAACAGAATGGAGTTGCTGAATGGAAGAATAGATCACTCATGGAGATGGCGAGGTGTATGGTCAAGAGTCAGGCCTTGCCACATAGTTTCTGGCTTGAGGCTGTTATGTGTGCAACATATGTACTTAACAGGTGTCCCACTAAAGCACTACAATCTATCACTCCATATGAGGCTTGGCATAATCTCAAGCCATCTAGTACTCATCTGTGTGTTTTTGGTTGTCTGGCATATACATTAGTGCCTGAACAACATCGCAAAAAAATGGATGATAAAGCGGTAAAATGTATTTTTTGTTGGGTACAGTTCTAAAAGTAATGGCTATCATTTGTATCATCCACAGACTAAATGCATTCTGGTTAGTCATGATTTTGCTTTTGTGGAAGATGCTATTCAGCCATTGCTTTCATGTACTAAGAGACATCTGTTAGCTCCAAAGACATGTATGATACTTTGTTGCCTCTTTTTTTACACGTGGACAGTCTAGTGCTAGTCCTAATGAGGCAACTTCTCAACCTTTGCAGGTTTCATGTGATGATGCAGATAATTCCATTTCTGATGCAGATTTACATGATGCACTTGTTGATGACAGAGCTGATATTGAGCAGGCAAAAACTATGCCAAAATGGTTGGTGCAGACTTTGCGTGATAGCAAATTAGATGCACCTCTATCATATCGTACTCGATCAGGCGCTCATAATGCCTCTTTTGCATCAGATTGCTATGCTATGGTGGCCTCTAGTCTTTGTGATGAGACTGAACCTGTTTCGTTTGATGAAGCATAAAATTCTAAACATGGGATGGCTGCAATGCAATTTGAATATGAGTCTATAATGAACAATGGTACTTGGTCTTAATGTGACTTGCCTCCTGGCAAGAAGCCCATTGGCACAAAGTGGGTGTACGAGCTGAAGCGTAAACCTCATGGAACAATTGACAGGTATAAGGCTAGGCTTGTTGCAAAGGGTTATGCGCAAGAAAGAGGCATTGATTTTGATGAGACCTTTGCACCTACTTGCGGAATGACTATTGTTCATAGCATCTGTGCACTTGAAGCTCATCATGTTTGGAATTTACATCAGTTGGATATCAAAACAACATTTTTGAATGGCGAGTTGCATGAAGAAGTGTATGTTTTTCAGCCTTGTGGCTTTGTGCAGAAAGGACATGAGAACCAGGTGTGCAGGTTAAAGAAGGGATTATATGGTTTAAAGCAAGCACCATGTGCTTGGTATGAAAAGATACATGCCTATCCGATTGCAGATGGTTTTGAGAACAGTTCAACTGAAAGCACCTTATATGTTAAGTGTGCTAATGATGTACTTCTTATCATTGTGGTTTATGTTGACAACATGCTGCTCACTGGTCCTCATGAGAGGCATATTGCTGATTTTAAGGCTGATTTGCATGCCTCATTTGAGATGTTGAATTTGGAGCATTTGCATCACTATATGGGCATTTAATTTATGCATGTTGATGGTGGAATGGATTTGTGTCAAACAAAATATATTGACATATTATTGCAAAGTTTTGGCCTTGAAGACTGTAAACCTATTGCCACTCCTATGGAAATAGGTTTACGATTGAGTCTTCATGATGCTGGAGATGCATTTGATGTTGTTCTTTATCAGCAAGTTGTTGGATGCTTGATTTACTTATGCATTACTCGACCAGATATTTAGTTTGTTGTCTCACAAATGAGAAGGTTTATGCATTGCCCAGGTGTCAAGCATTGGCAGGCAATTAAGCGCATCTTTCGCTACTTGAGTGGTACCCGGCTACTTGGGTTTGTTGTTGTAGTATGCCCTTGGGGAGTCTAAACCCTCACCACCTTGCATGGAAGCAAGAAGGAAGGCTCAAGAATGACTCTCCTTTCATCCACCCTAACCTCCAACATGTTCAAGCCATTGGCCATCAGCCCACAGCTATGCCACATGCTTGAAAACATGGAGAGAAGGGAGTCAAGGATCCTAGTCACAAATGTAAAATACAAGAAAGTTGCAACACTCTACTTACACACTTAGGAAATGCTAGCATGCACACACACCTCACTCTCTCACACTCTAAGACTAAATACATATATGCACAAAGCCTTAAGAGAAAAGAGAGTTCTTCCATTCAAAGGATATATACATGAGAGCACGTCGAACCAAAAGCCCCTCCCTTTACAAAAATGAGCCTCTACATATAGGCTAAGCACAATTCCCCATGTATTCCTTTTGAAAAGTCAAAAAAAGGAACATGTGCTCATATCTTTCTAAATCTTGTCAATATTCTTTCTAACAGCCCAATCCATGAAAATAAAGGCGTGGGTAATTCTTCTACGTGGGGAATTCATATATGTGTGCAAAAAGGTCTTTTTATTGAGGAGGCTTCAATACCATAGCTTAAGGGAAATATCAAAAAGTTCTTAGGAGAGTGTTCATATGGGCACAACTCCTAAATACAAGAAAAGGGTATTTTTATGAGTACTAGAGGGTGCCATTACATAAGAGAAATTCTGGGAAACCCTTATAACCCGACAAGGTTGTTTTATCCCAAGGGGGGATCACTACCACCTGATTTGCATGCTTTTCCTGACTCTGACTGGGCTGGTTGCTATGACACTTGTGTGTCCACCAGTGGTTTTTGCTTCATGCTTGGTAGCTCATACATATCTTGGTTGAGCAAGAAGCAGCCTACTGTGGCCACTTCCAGTTGTGAGGTTGAGTATAGGGCAGCTTTCACAACGACTATTGAGTGTGTGTGGCTCAGATGCCTTATGGCTAATTTGGGTGCTGGTCAGTCTTTTGCCACCACCATCTTCACTAAGAGTCAGAATGCATTGGCAGTTGCAAGGAAACCTGTGTTCCATGCTCGCACTAAGCACATTGAGGTGCATTATTACTATGTCAGGGAGAGGTTCTCTGTTGGAGAAATCAGCTTGGCATATGTGCCCACACAAGAGAAATTGCAAACCTTTTCACAAAGGCTCTACCTCCGGAGAAGTTTGAAGCTTTTCCAAAGCTTTTGGCTTAGTTCCATTTGTGGAGTGATTTCCACATAGCTTGGCACTTCTTTATACATGAGTGACAACTCCTTGTTCAGTTTCCACCATGTAGGTGGAGGAAGTCCCTCTTGATCATTTACTCTAGTAAAGTGCTATGTATGATTGATCAACCGCATTGATTGAGCTTGTGTAAGCTTGGAGTTAATGTCCTCTTTGGAAGTTTTCTCTTTTTTAGTATTCTCCTTGCATTTTCACAAGACAAAAAACTAATAAGAGTTAGAATAAGGGCAAGAAGAACATTTTTTTATGCCAAAGGATTGAGCATCCGAACAATGTATGACACTTCTCAAATTGGAGCAAAAGAAGGGTAAGAACACTTTTTGAGGCAAAAGGGCTAAGGTTCATTTCACATATGGTGGGTGGCATTTTTTGTGGAAATGTAAGATGCAATAAGGTATTGCCATTTGGCACCCCTTATTGACATTGAGCCATGATGGCACACGTGTTATTATGCTACCTCATGAAAATTTTGAGAGAAAAAGTGTTCCAGTGCCGCTTTTAAGAACAATAGAGTTCCACACTCAAACTTGGAGCCATGATTCCAAAGAATATAAACTATATTTTCCTTCTCTTCCACGTTCCACCTATGTGTATGTGTGAAGAGGTTGAAGATGGCACTATAGTTTCATAAACATTTCCACCTAAAATCACCCTCGAGAACCATGAAATTCCTTTGGCCTAGGTGAAAGCAATCAAAAAAGTCAAATAATCTATTTTCAAGTCACATTAAAGCAACAACATAGAAATAAAACAAAACTTTCACATGAAACTCTTAGGGTGGATTTAGATAGAACAATGGATAAAGGAGACATGATTGCACTCATTCATATAGACCAATGGCCTACACCTTTAGAATCTTCCATGTATTGATACACATCTATATTTTGTGTTGACCTCGTGCCCCCCATCCCTTCTTTATACCTAAAGCATGTCATAAAATTATCTTCTTTATAATCAAAACCTTTTTGTCAAAATAGTAAAAAATGTTTTCAAAGACTAGTTTTAAGTTCCACCTTGGTATGTGAATATACTATCATTATAACCATCAAATTAAGGAAACTTATGAAGGATCCATGGTGCAGTGGTTAACACATTGGACCTTGGATTGAAGGTCCATGGCTCAATATCAATGGATCTATCTGATGTTAACTATAGGGATAAAAGCGAATTGTGTGGATATGTAACCTTTGTATTGTTGCTACCTCTAAATGTGTTCCCTACTGAGAAGTTCAATGATTTATGTGGCATCAAACAACCTATCATTGTTGCTTTAATGTTGTAAATCTATATGATTAACATTCAAAAATATTATCACATAGATATGCTAAACCATCTTCATAAGTGATTAGGATGGAATCAATAAGGAACATAGAGTATAAATTGGCATATTCATCATATAAATCTTTAGGGTTTGAGTAGGATGGAAAATCATCATAGGTTCAGAAAGGAGAATACTAAGATCTATCATTCCCATGAATTTCTCTAGTAGATACAAGATCAAACTATTGTTCCTATATCTCAACATCCTTATGTTGTGTTTATTGTTGTAGCTTAGGTTGAGCATCCTATTGTTGGTGGGTTGTTTATGTTTAAGGGCATGGTTTTTGTTCTGCTTGTTGTTGTTGTTGCTAATGTTGGTGTTGTTGCTCTATATTTTTCATTGTGGGTCAGTGAAGAAAGAAATTGATTATTTATTCTTCAACTTTCTTTTATTCATACTAGAAATTATGATCAATTAGGTTGCACTGAAGTTCCTTGAGGGACAACAAGTAAATTTCTTACTAATATGGTTATGTATTAGTGGTGGTAGAACCAGGGAAAAGATACACTTGAATCGCATTTGGAAGTTCTATTAGGTGCTCCATTTGATCCAACGACCCCTTTGGCATTCAAGAAGCACTTTTCTACATAAGTATTTTGCTGAGTTGATTGGGGTGACACCATGTGTATGTATGAGTAGAAGGTCCTATTGATACTGTGTACCTAAGTATCAACTTAGAGACTTGTGGAGAAAGAGACTATACCTCAATCCCCTTCAAGTGCATATAGTGCGGACTCACGCTTTAATTATCAATCCAAGGAGTATCAAAACCTAACCGAGTGTATAAGGACATGCATTCAAATGATGGTCAATGCAAATGAAGTCTAACAAGGTGCAAGAAAGTGTAAATCCATCACATTCAAGCTTTCAAGGTCGGCTATGGTGTCACGCCACTTGGAACAGTAGTCAACAATAAATCAAGCTTTTCTCTCAGCTCAGAACTCCAAATACAAAGAATATAGATTCATTTCGAAGCTCTCAAGAAGATGCATCCAATGGTGCTATTTTCACTTGATTCTGACATTCTTGCTTCAAGTTATGAATAAAATACTAAGCCATGGAAATGACCTAACTACGCTTCAACACTTCCTACACTTTGCACACACACACTACCAACAACAAATAAGCACTTCCACTGATAGACAACACTTCTAAGCACTCTTTTCAAGCATCACACATGCATGCAAGCTCACAAGGAAGAAGATACAGAGAGAAGAAGACACAAATTCGAAATTCTGTGTTCTAAATTCTCACAATGGCAAAAACTCTCTACAAAGAGTCACAAAATGACTTATATACATGTGTCTTGGAATTGGTCCTTTCACACAAGAGACTGGCACTTTATTGACTAAAAGACTAATTTCTTGCTAATTTACAAAGGTAAAGATACAGATCTCTATGGGTATGCATCTAGAGGACTCCTCTAGTGCGTTTACGTAGGAAACTATATTACAAAATGACTATAATACAAAAATAAAGTGTCCAAATTAGAAACATTTTGGGGCCCTTCTTTTTCTCTGCCTTTTTGCTCTTCTTTGCTCTGCAACACTCTCCCCCTCTTTGTCTTTGTCGTCCCTTGACAGGCTTCACTTCTTGTCTGCAACTCGTTTACTTCTTTCCACTGCATGCATCACTTGGTCGGTGTTGCCTCCTTTTCAAGCTGGCATTATGTTTTAAAGGCCCTGTTCTTGAATCTTCTTTCACATCCTCTGGGACCTGATTCATTTTTTTGCCTATTCTTTTCTTTTGACTGCTCGGAACCCGTGGAGATGGACTACTTTAGATTTGTAGTCTAGCTCACCAATAACCTCTTTAAATCTGGGTTGTTGTGCTAAGTCGGGCTGCCACGCATGCAACCAATGGAAGGTATGAAGGTATGGATCTTTAGCCTTCGATCTGGACCTCCCGAAGATCAAGAGGTTGAAGCACCTTCCTGGGGCTCTTGATCTGCCAGATGTCTTCTTGCACTTCTTCATGGATAACTGCTGGCCTTGATCCGTCCTTGCCTATTGCATACTTTTCCCTGTTATATGCCCTTGCAGGGCTCTGTGTAGAGATGGGTGTTGTGTGCCCCTACGGGGCTTCCTGCAGAGATATGTCTTCAGATATATTGTCTTTAGTGAAGCATCTTTCTTGGTTTTCTTCTTCTTTTCTTTTTGCTAGACTCTCCTTCAACACTACCCCCTCCTGAACTCTGTCGTCCCCGACAGGATTTGGAAGTCGGCGAGAGTATGTTTTATATATTTTTTGCTCTATCTCATTAAGTAGATTTGCTTCACGTATCATGAGTTGTTTCCATTTTTCTGCCTTTACACCATCATGTGGTGGCTGTCTATGGTCAGCAAAGAAGCTCAATTCATATGCCATAAGTCTCGCATTCAGATTTGTTGACATCTTCAAGAAGATCTCGGAGTCAATCTCAAAAAATCCAGTAAAAAAGGCTTCCTCAAAAGTTTGCATGTATTGACTCGACAAAAACATCAGTCTGGAATAATATGCCATAATTGTAGGACGACTAGGCATAACTGATAAATAAAAATTGAGGATATCTGTGCCTTGATTAATGCCGATGAAATTCAAAAATGTATATGCTGCATGCTTAAAAACCTTGAGTATTGTGAGTATCATGCTGAGGATTTTATTAGTTATCTTTATAGGAGGTTTGGTACTGTCGCATAATGATGTAGCCAAAATTCGATGGATTTCACCATGTAGTCTTCAGTCAGTAAATAATTGTGAGGTTGACTTGGAAGTAATGGATAATTCAACCATTGATTATTGAGCTTACCACTTTTTTGCATGTCCAAAAATCTTATACATCCCGTCGATGAGGCATTGGGCAAAAACAAGGATTTACTTGTAGTAAATATGGTGTTGCTTGCTAGTGCACCCGCAAAGTAGGATTCTTCTCCAAAAATGTCCTTCTCCACAAAGGTTGTGCTACCTCAAATTCCTCTTGTGTGTAATTGAAGATGTTTTCTTTGAAGTTCAACTGCTCATCTGGATCTTTTTGCGGAGTGTGCCTTATATACCGACGTGTTTGCTCTTTCAATAGTCCATAAGGTATGTTGAATGGTTTTATGATCTTATCCAAGTCTTTCCCCTTAATTTTGGCCTCCTTCATTACTTTGACCACTTCATTTTCAAAATTCTCTGTCAATCGGGACACCAATAGTGCCTGTTCCTTCTGACCTATTTCTGCAGTACACAGCATGGGATGATCATCACAAGGTTCTGTCGTCTGCTCTTTTACGTGAATGATAGACTAGGGGAGATAGAGGATGTACCTCTACCTCATTAGTAGGATTTCTTGGTTGCGGCTCTACTGGTGTCCCGATGTTTGCTTGTTGTTTTATTTGAGCTTCTAATTGCGCAATACGTTCTTCCTTTTCTTTGACTTCATGAAGGGCCGTGGTTAGCACATCTTTGGCCACTAAAATCTCATTGCCGATGGCTGCTATTTGATCATCATCTTCATTATAAACTACCAAGAGTTTGTCTTCAGCAGCTTTCCATTATTTCCTGAGTTCATTAGTATCATGCATATACCTTTTTTCCCATTCTTCTCTGGTGGTTTGCTCTTGTTTCAACCGCTTTTCATACTTTTCAATCTGATCTTCCAAATCTTTTGTGTCGATTGTGGTTGTCTCTCGTGTTTCTACAGGTTGTTTGTACAGCAGGGCATTCATCAATTCTTTATTCTTGTTGCATACTTTGATCTGCATCTCTAACAGATTGCTTCTGGCCTTCATTTTTGCCTTGTTTGCTTCACTCACTTCGTACTTCCTCTGTAGCTCTATGAGTAGCTCTTGGAGTTTTTGTTTTTTTCTGTTAGTGTAGCGCATTGTTCTCAGACTTCTTTGACTTCTATTTCTTTGGCTGAGATAGCCTGTTGAGCCTGGATTAGTTGCCCAGACAATTGTTCACTCATTACTTGAAATTGATTTTTTTCTCTCATGGCCTTGTCATAGTCTGCATCTGTTTCCATCATTTGTTGTTGCGTATCCATTGTCGTCGGTATCATTTGTTTCACTATTGGTTTTAAAATGAGTAACATCTACATTTAACCATGTTGTAGGTATGCTAGGTTCTTCCCCCGTGGTAACATCCTTCCCTTGTGCCACGTGTAATGTTGTGTCGTGGGGTTGCCGAATATGGAGTTGTATCTTTGGCTCAACCGCTTGGGTTACTGTCTTACCTTGTGGCGTATCATCAAAGATTTCAATCACAATTTTGTCCATATTTTGTTATTATAGCCTTTCTTTTTCAAAGTTCATTTATACTTCTTCCTTTATTGGTGGTACCACATCTCTTGGTGTTGCTTCCTTTATGCTGATCCGGGGTTGTTCATTTAATTAGATGAGGTATATTCCTTCAGATGATGCTTCCCGGTTCTGTACTTGGGAGTGTTGATTGTCGGGGGTGGTTTTGAATTGGTGGATCTCTGTCCATTCCTCATTGTTCGTTTTTGTCCTTATATCTGTGTCCAAGGTGTCATGCTCACGACTAGATTCATCATTATAACTTGAATCATCAAGTCCCAATTCCTTGTATCTGGCAGCTAACGATGGGTTGTGTTCCTTGTCATCCTTTTTCTGCAATCGTCTTGACTGCCTATATTGATGTCCTCCGACAGTGAGGTTGACTTGGCCCCGCATGTAAGTATGTTTTCTTCTAGTGCCGCTGAGATATCTCTTTTTGTGATAGGAGGTTGGGTCAATGAAATCCGTGGTAGCATATGTGCCCGCTTCGATTGTGGAGTTCCATGTGTCTCTTCTTCTCTGAGTCGCTTAACTCCCCGCATTGGTTTCTTAGAACTTCCCACTTCTTCTTTGGATATCGCTATTTTCTTTTTCTTTGGAATTGTGGTTGACTTCACATATTTTGCCATTTCAAAGGATTTTGGCATTAATCGTAGACATTCCTTCATTTCAAGTGCTTCATAAATCAGCAAGGTCAATGCAGAACTTCAATTTAAAAACTTCTTTTGACTCCATTTCTTCTTAGCTTCAAATAGGTGTTCCTCTATATATGGAGTAAAGTTGACTTGATTCCCGATTTGCCTCATAGCATGGGATAGCAATTGAACCACAATCTTTTGAGGCATTGTATATCTGTTCATGCTTGGGAAACAAAAGTCTTGATACACCAATCGGACTGATTCTTCAATATCTGTTCTGCTGATTTCTAGAAAGGTTTTCTTTTAGCATCATGACATTCATCTTTGAGATTTGTGAGACCGTCCTGACTCCATCCAAAAGCTTTGTTGATAATTTCATGTGTGAATCGAATAGTTTTCCATGCACTTGTTTTGTTAAGTACCGTAGCTTCTGGGATTGAGGGCTTATCCTTGGCTGCCTAGAGTGTGTTCATAACTTGAGTGCATCTTTGAAAATACGGTAAATAGATTGGGAGTCGTAGAAATGCGTCTATTCCAACTCTTGTCCAGACTTCCGTGATGCTTGGTAGTCCTTGGATTATGGTTTGGAACTCTTGTGAAATTAATGGAAAATAGTGATCCCTCTCCATTATTTTGATGGTGGCCAAAAATATGAGATTTGTCATCGGTTGGTCTTTGAGAAACCAATGACCTCTCGCCTTCATAATTGATTCCAACGAGAGAAGCAAGACCGCTTCCTCTTGCGTAGCTTCAGAATTTGGCGATGCCATATGCACTTAACACATACCACAATCAGTGTAAAAGTGGTTGCATTATTTATCCTCCACTTAGCCTTCATGAGTTGGACAACTCTCCGAGTGACTTGTGTTGTCCCGTCCCCGTGTGTGTGAGAAAGGTAGTACTTGGGATTTCCATATTTATTTTTTATTCATTTTTTGATGAAAAAGAACAAAAATTGTTAGTACATAACAGAAGCTTTATTTTATCTTTAATTGTATCCTTGAGATTATTGTACAAGTGTTTTCCTATTCCCTGGGAGGGAAACGTGCATCACTAATAAGTAGAAGAAGAATTGTGTGCTGAATACATGGCCTTGTAATGTGGCCCTACTTTGCATGCTCGAGGTTCATGGAACTCTAGATGTGTGCAAGTTGAATTTTTTGATCGATGTATAGAGATTGATGGCAATTGGGCATCCACATCTGTTCTATTTTTCCACATGTGATGGTTTCTTTAGAGCTTCCGATGTTTGGCACAACTATCGCGTTGCAATTTTGCTTTTCTAGCCATTCAAATCTTCGAGTTGCTCTTGTTGAGTATTTCTATTTCTTCGATTTTGAGTCATCACGTCTTCCTTGGTCCTTCGTCTTTGATTCGTATTGGTCCTTAGTTCGTATTGACTTAGTGGCCTTTGTTTGTACATTTGATTTGGGGACCCATATTTGTGTTCTAGAGGGTTGAGTTGCAATCGATTTCTTTGGTATCCACAATGGGGCAATCTTTTGTGGACCTCGGGGTCCAACTTGACTTGTGTCCTTGTACTGTTGTTGTTTCCTATGTAGATAATGGCTCTATTGTTGATGATACACTGTTACGTGATCTTTTCTAATCCAAGCCTGTCCGGTGCCTAGAATTGGATATATTCTGATGTGGGCAAGTTCATGATGACTATGTTGACTAGTCACTCTTGTGCTCAACTCATCACTAGGGCTTTCCATGGAAACGATGTTAGTGGAGGGCTCCACAGGATGATGAGCGTGTGTGGAATTAAGAATCTTTGTGAACACATGTGAAGTACTTTGAGGTGCAGGTTCCATACTAGATGTAGATGTACAAACATCGTCATGCATGAGTATTGGAACTCTCGGAGCTATACACTTGGCTTTGGCAGGTTGTTCTTCTAAAACATTGAATACTTTGCAATGTCCTATCTTGGTTGATATGTAGCCCAAGGCTAATTGGATAGTTACCTCATATTCATATATCCAATGTTGGCCTAACACAAGTTCTTCCAATAAATCTTGATCATGACACACTAAGAGTTTTTGTTGCATCGTGTTATTTCCTAGGTGTAATAATAATGTAATCTTGCCCATGCATTTAGTTACCTTTCCCCCTATTCCAATCAGATGTGCTTTGGTTGGACATAATTGTTCTTTGAGCTTATGAGTCAAAGAAGATTTGATGCAGCTTAAAACTGCTCCTGTGTCAATGAGAGCATCCACCAGGTGGTATTCTTCTATTCCCGCTCCCAAGTTCAAATATGGTTGCCTCACTTGATGTCCTAGGTTTTCTAAGGCCCTAAAATTAGCCATTGGGATGGGTTCTTCTCATAACAGTGAGTCACAACAAAGGAGAACAAAGACATGTTCTCTATTCCTTTTTACCTAAAGACCATGATATCAAGCAATAAAGTGGGCATTTTACAATATCTAGAAAGCATCACTTGTTCTTGCTTGTAAATATTGACTAGAAGCTTGATCCCATATCCCAAGTAGTCAAGATAGATATGTTAAAATACTTGGTGCCTTGAAAACTAGTTGTTCAGCACGATCAAGAATCCCACATCATGATCTTTGACAAGAGATTAGAGTTGAAGGTACAAGTAAGAATTGGGGAAACCCCTTCATTACATCTAGAACCTCAACAAGCACAGATTATAGCTGATTAAAAGCTACTCAAAAATCGTAGTACATGTGTTGCAAAAGTCCGAACATTTTAACAAGGTACATCACTACCTAAATATATCAACAACAGAAATTATGTTAGTTAAATTTTTGCAAGTCATATACCTAGAGATTCCACTCTAAAGTGACACCCATGCTTAATGTAAAATCATACATTAAGTAATGAGTATGTCTTGCTCATCAATGAATCAAACCTAAGGAGGAAATTCCCTTACCAAGTCAATGGCGAGGAAGAAATGAAATGAAGAGTACTCGAATACATCTAAGTTCTTTAGTAATTTAGAAAAACTCTCAAGGTCAAATCTATCAATGCAAATGTTAGCCTCGAGCAATGTATACATGAATATATCTAAGCTCTTCGATAACTTAGTTTTTGAAGCAAAGCTTTCTTTGACATGATCCAAGTAGCATGTATACATACATATTAGTGAAGCTAGCATACTCAATTCTAACTCTACCTATAACAAATACTTAGAGATGGTTCTAAAACATGCTTTTGATGAGATATCTTAAGAAGATGTCACCCAAATACATCTAATGTCATAAATGACACAGATGATAACTCTAGAAAGTTTTTTGTGGCACACTCCCACACTACTCCATAGAACCTACAATACTACTACTCTAAGTATAAGACTTACTTAGAGATAGTTAATTGAAAAAAGTTCTAAAAGAGTTCTTCATGACATATCCTAAATAGGATGACACTCTAGAATGGTTTCAAAAGTCTCATGATGTAAAGATTTATTAAGTTGATGCCATCAAAGACACTTGCTATACTTTATGGAATAATGAAATGTTAAATGGGTTTTAATGTCTTGAGGTTTATAACGTGATTGTGTTTTGATTTAGCAAATGAAGAATCATGAGGGCGTGAATGTGCGTGGACTTGTTTAGATATTTTTGAAGATAGTTGAAATATAGTATTTCATATATTTTTCATAAAAATAGTAGATCGCTTAGAAAGTGACAATTTTGTAAATAAAGCAGATTTTTGCAAATGCATGCTTTTCGAAGCGCTAACCTCATGTATCTTCTATTCAGGATGTAATGAAAAATAACTATAAATACACTTGTATCTTCTATTTAGGATGTAATGAAAAATACCTATAAATACACATACTCTGATAGACTCATCCATTAGAGAATCTGGGGGGAGATTCTACCCAATCTTGTGTTCAGTCTCTTATCTCTCTATATTTTGTGAGTACTTTTATGAGATTTTTTTTATGTATTGTCTCTGCATACGTGCATTTGCAAGATCCCATCAATAAAAATGCATTTCACTGCTTTTCCATCTAGTTTCCTACATTTTTGTTCAGGCACTAATGCATATGTGAGACAACCACACATAGGTGAGCAACAAATGGCTTGCGACCATGCCAAGCTTCACATGGAGTGATAGATTGCAATGCTTTAGTGGGACACCTATTAAGTACATATGCTGCACACATAACAACCTCATGGAAACCAATTATAAGCAAAGCTTGCTTTCACAAATAGGAATGTTGAGGAGTACGCAAGGCATCATGAAACGTTGAAAACCCTCTCCTCTTGGAAGAACTTTGCATCTAATTTAGGGCTTCATTCATATTTGCACCAAGTACATTTCTCTTTAGGAGATGCAATGGTTCCTAATGGAAGGAACTTAAATCTCTTTTAGCCACCTCTCCTAACACTATAGACATGAACATTACATTGTTGGGAAACATGAGAATTCAGGATCATTCCAGATCATTCTAGATCATTCCCATAAAGTTAGGTTCATGAGTACGTTAGGACTAGTGGTCCCCAAGCTACCTCTAGAAGATGTTTTAATAGATACCTTTCTATTATATCTTCTAGAAAATTCCAAGGTCCACACAAGCATGAGTAATTGAATAGTTCAACAATTGAAGGAGTCCTAATAGTGGCTCTCTAATCGTGAATGAAGCCATAATTTCTACAAATTTAGAGGATGAAAACTCATCAAAGGGGGGAAGAAAGTATCAAATCACATCAAATTTGGTACAGTTGATTGGAGAAAATATAGAATCATGGATGTAGAGGATAGATAGAAGGACATATTTTAGGGTATAGATGTTTGGTGAAAAAGGATTTGCTCAAAAAGCAACTTCATGGCATGCTAAATCTAGTAGTAAGAAAGATGGTTGTAACCATGAGATTGAGTAACGCATGCTAAAGTCTATACTTCTTTAAGAGAAGTAGAAGTATAAGATAGTATTTTGATTTCTAGGCATGTAATCTAGAACCATCACCTATGGTACTTAGCCCATGGAAGTTGAATCTTGTATTCATCTATCCTTAAAGGGATTTTTGGAGATGAAATCTAGAAATACTTCTTAGATGCTTGGACTTAAGCAGAAAAGAGATTCCTTGAAAACCTAGGGTAGTTTGAAAGCTTTGGATACATAAAGGAATCTAAAGGCAACAATAGTCTCTTGTTGCTACAAGTTAGTTGAGTGAGAAATAACTAAATCTTGAATATGATTCAAGATACTTGGAATTGCTCGATGGATGTTTATTCCATCAAAGGATTTTAGACTTTAATATAAGCTTTGGATAATTAAGATATTAGCATGATCATATGTTGGAAACCCTAGAAACCTAAGCAAGATGGGTACATAGAGGCAATCCCTTGACTTCAAAAAGGAATTTGAGTAAAGGATACACTATAGTTAGATTAAGCTTTAGGACTTTAAGATAAATATCATCCACACATCAGCATTGGATATAAAGTATGGTCATATGGGACACTGTTTCGAGGATGAAAATGTTAAAGAGGGGAATAATGTTGTATAACTCTGGGTCCAACTGGCAAAAAACATGGGTTTTGAGTGTCCAAGCTCACTTGGACAACCCTTATAGTTTATTGAGAAACCCTTGGGAAAGTGTCTCCAAGAGTATGGTTTGAACCCTTGAGCCATTTGGATTTATTTACTCCTAATTGAAGGGTTTTGGCCCTTAGGATTGATATTTCCTAAGGGTATGTTATTTAACACTTAGGGAGGCCTCTCAAGCCTTGACACTTGTTCGTACAAGCTTGGGAGAGATCCTTTTAGAATACATGTGAGAGCCATGTGATTTCCAAGTTTAGAAGGCCTTGGATTAGAATCCATGTGGAGGGGAAAATTGAAAAGATCTCCTCACATTTCACCCTTGGTCTTGGGGTATATATATTATAAGCTTTCTTTTGAGTATAATATTAGTCTCAAAGGTTCATTTGAATTGGTTACCCTCAGTTTGAAAGCTCATTGGTCTAGTCTTTGAATATTTACAAGTGTATGTGTGTGAAGAGTACACATAGGTACAATCTACATGTTTGGATAGTTATTAGTATATATTGTGCAAGGAGATTTATATACCAAACATTCTTCAAATTAAGTGGCATATGTCTTGTTGAAAAGCCTGGATAGTCTGTTTATTGTGTGCAAATAGGGGTTCATTCCTCTATTTTAAAGAGAAATTTAAGATTTTGTTGAGTGTGGTAGGCAACATAGTCATCCTAGGAAGGGTCCATTATTCTTGTGTTGCAATTAGGAGGTGATATATTCCATCAACATTTTTTCAATGACATGAGGGTCACTAATTTTTGAAGATCTAGTAAATTATCCCTCACATATATAGAAATGGTGATTGGTTTCCACTTCTTGTACTCCTTGAGCCAATAGGGAGTGTATGTCATAAGATAATCATCATCAATGTGGCTGCCCATTGATCTTGATGCATCAAAAGATCTTGGATTTCGAGAGTGTAATCATTTTGTTAATATTATTCCTCTTCTTAAGATTATTCAATTGATTTAGTCCATCCTCCCCAGGTGGTCCTCTCAATATGATCCAAGGATGTGGGATAGTGCCTACTGAGGGAGGCAAGGTCGGAAACAAGGTCGGGCATATATGGGTTTCCCCATCAGATCCACAATATTCTCCAACAAGATCTTTTGCTAAAGCAGTAAAACATCATGCAAACCCTTTATTCACCTATGCTGGGCCAACAAGTATGAATTTCTCATCTGCTCACAACTCAGTTGATAAGGTAAAACAAAAAGTGGTTGATCATCATATCTTCTTGGATGAAGAATATGTTGATCGTGATGAGGACACTCTAGTTATCGAAAGAAACACCCTAGACCTTTCGCATGCCCAAATTGGGGAGAAAGTTGTTATAGGGTTATGTCACAGACTGTAGCTCAATGATGAGTAGCACCTCCTTTAATGTCAATCCGGGAAGACGTGAGGATGGTATGAAGACCTCGAGCAAGTGGCGGCACAAGTGCGTGAGTGAGAAGCACACTAGCATGCACACACATACACACACACGCGCACACACGGCAAGACAAAGAGTGAGAATCAATGGAGCTTTTAGATTACTTTCAAAGTGCTCTTACAAGTTCGTTTCAATTACAATCTAACCTCAAAAATGAGCTCTCTAGCCCTTTTTATAGTTTTTGACTAGCTTTTGGTCCTGTCCAGACCTAGTGTCCGGCCTAGTTAAAAATTAGGTTCCAGGGCTTATTTGGGGGCTCAAACGAGATCTAAAAAATACGAAAATTGGTACGCAACTACTTCTAAGGCTCCTCAAGCTCAAGGACTCCTTGGCTTGCACAAAATGGAGCTACAAAAATGTGAAATGATATTTACAATGATTGTTAGTGATAAAAATCACTGTTGTTGTAGGGATTTCTTCTAGTGATCTGCCATACATATCTTCGAGCTCCCTACTTGCTCTTCCTCCCTACATGTCCATCTCTTTGATTTGCATTAATGTCTTGAAAAAATATTGGCCTACTTGCCAGATCTTCTTTGACTGCCCTGTTTGCTTGTGCTGTCCCTTCGCTCTGACTCCCTTCTTTGACTTTCATGTCTTGTACGTCCTGGTGTACCAAGGCTACTGCCAACACCCCCCCACTCTCGCGTCTGTCGCCCCTGACAGACCCTTGTCTAGCTGCTTTTTGGACATAGTATTGTACAACATCAGCGGCGAGGTGGTGTTCTTCTAACCTGAGTCCCCTTGCTAGATCTGTCAGCAATGCATCCCAATTGACTGGCCCTGGGACATCTGGATGTGGCACCCGTAACTGCTCTGAGTGAATGGTTCGCTCCACAGCAAATAAATGGAGGAGATGTGAGGGTCTGGGTACAAATATTTCTGAGTGGTATTCCCAGAACCCTGTTATGAACATCTCTTCGAATGTTTGTTTAAAGCAGCCTGGGAGGTATTTTATTCTGGCGTGCCAAGCGTATATCACCTCTATGGAAGGAGTGGTGCTCATGTCATAAACTAAATCTTGGTTTCCTGTAAGGAATCCGACGCCTGAGAAGTGTGGGTCCTTGATATTCTTGAATGTCCTGAATGTAATAAGCATTAACTCAAAAATTTTCATGCACATCTGGGCCATTACATCAGGGGTATTCCTTAATCGGATGCTCCAGTGCCGTATAGTGGAAATCATGTAATTGACGGTGGGAGGCCCTTGAGGGGGTGCTAGATAGACGTAGTTTAACCATTTGGCGCAGCCCTTGATATTCTTGACTGCAATGGTAAACTCTGGCCATGTGCGTCTGCGGAGTACAGGAACATAACAAGGGTTATATTTAATGAAAAGAGGCATATTTGTCCAGGTTCGAACCATCTCCGGGTAGGTTTCGAGGAGTCGGATCCTCCAAGTGGGTTGATGAATGGATCCTTTTTTAGCGCTCTCTGGGATATCATCTGGCCCAAATTGTGTAGCAAACGTTGGAGGTTTGCCACATCTATGTTGGATTTCTGCATTGTAGTCCGCCAGGAGTATACAATATGGCACGTATTGATCATCATTGGTTCCTATCCATCTATGGTGGGACATGCTGCGGAAGTATTCTGATTTAATAATAGTGTCCTCTATCTTTGCCATAGATTGGATTTGAACTGCCACTCGATCTTCATGAGTTGATGCTGTTTTCTCTAGTGTTTGGAGCCACTCAGGTACTTCAATTTCTAACGTATCCATTCCTTCTGCGGTTTGCTCACCACCTGGCATTGGCATAGGAACGTATGGTTCCTCATACGTCTCATCTACCTCGATGGGTACCAAATCTTCGGGTTCTGGTTCGACAACTGGAGAGGGCTGCCTTTCGTGTGTGAGTAATCTTGCCTGTAATTCGGCCACCTGCTCTTTCAATGCCTTGACTTCCTCTGAAGTCGTGGTCGTTTCTGTGACTTTGGGTGCTGTCTGTTGCTCTTGGAGTTGATTGCGCAGCGCATCACGCTCCCTTTCCAAGTCATCATGAGCTTCTAATAGATCTGCATAGCTGTCCAAGATGGTCTTCATTGTCTCTGAGGGCACAGCTTTAAACTGTTCTGGATCAATTTCGTGGGGAGAGCCTTCCATGGCTGCTTCTAGATTTGCTTCATTTTGCTGCTGCAGTCTCTTGTTCTCTTCAAGGGCGGCCGCCATGTGTTTTCTGAGAAGTGCCAGGTTACGCCGGACTTTGAGATTATCGGCTTGGTATACTTCGAGCAAAGCTTCTAGTTGTTTGACACCTGATTCTGTCGATGGTTGGGGTGCCTCCAATAATGTTTGGTGAGCCTGCTCAAGCGTCGTGTAGCGTTGATTCAGTTCTGCATTTTTGGTTTGTAGAATGTGAAATTGTCTTTGTAAGTTCTGATGGTGCGTTGCCAGTTGTTGATACCGGTTGTCCAGAGCTTTGTACTCATTCTGGAGCTGGTATACACATTGGTTTAATGCTAAAAATATGTTATTTACATTAAATAATGCTGGGAGGGGTGAAGATGCAGGGGGAATGGGGGCGGGAATGGGAGAGGTGAATGATGTGGATGTAAGTGGAGATGTGGGTGGAGGGGGTATGGGTGATGAAGGTGGCATGGGGGGAGGGAGCGGTGCTGTGGCAGGTGATGTTTCCATCGTGTCAACTGTTTGAGTGACGGTGTAGATGGGAATCGTGGGTGGAGTGGATGTGACATCGGTGAACAGGGTGGTGAAGGTGGGCATGGTGACTCCCCTGAATTGGATTCCCGGGGAGAGTGGGATGCCCATGACAATGGTAGTGGTAGTGGATGTGGTAGTGCTAGTGTCCTGTGGTGGAGTGAATTGTGTAGTGTGAGGTGGGGATGGTGGTGACAACGGTGCTTCCTGATATTCTTCTGCTTGCGCTGCCTCGCCTGGTGCTGATGTATTGATGTGAATTTGCTTCCCGGACCTCCTGGGACGAACGGGAACCCTTTTCTCAAACCTGTGAATGTAGGCCATTGCCTCATGAATGGCCTCGTCCAGTCCTACGGCGTCGGCATGAAGGTTCATGGACTCAATGAACAACTCGTCCACACCTTCCTCAGCTAGCAAGTCGTTCATGAGTCTTTTGCCCTGTTCTAGAGACATCTGATGCTGTTCCTGAACCAGTCGCATGGTTCGATATAGTCTCTTGATTTGTGCCGAATATGCTGGGGCACTTGCTAACTCGGAGAGTTCGTCATATTCTTGATGTTGTTCTTCGTCGGCTTCTTCTTCGTCTCCTCCTGCCTCTTGTTCATCTACATCGACTTCTACAACTTGTGGTTGGGTGGGGGCCGATGTTGTTTGGGGTTGTGGTTCCTGAGCTCGCGCTGCTTCAGCTTCGAGGTTAGAGTCATAGATTAATCTGGCAATTTCTTCATCCGTGAGGTCCTCAAGAGTAAATCCCTGCGGAAATTCCAAATCGGATGGAATGGGTGGAAACACCAGATTAGGCCCCTCTGTGCTTGGTCTTGGTAGCCGGATTGTGAATGGCCTAACTCGTCGTGTCTGGGGAGGGGTGATTTCTGGTGTAGCGGTAGCTCCCCTTGGTTGGGCACAGGGTAGTTGGACTCCCCCCCTCATCTTCTTTGATGGGGGACCTGCTGCTGATAGTCTTCTCTGGAATTCTTGGACTCGGGACCATACGAGTGCCCGCTGAACAGGCACGTCATAAGCCAAGCATCTATAGATTATTCTGGTCAGAGCACAACACCCGTAGAGCACATTCTTTTGTTTCTTGTTCCACCTTTGATGCGCTAGGTGGATCTGATCTATGATCCAGTGTGGCACATTGATGGGCAGGCTTTCTGTCTCTGCTAGATACAAGCTGAACCATATTTTCTTCGGAGGCATGGTGAATCGTTCTTGGGCGGGAAAAGCAAAATGTTGCATGATGGTTCGCAGGTGAAGCGCAATGGTAGGTGTCATCGCTACCATATCCTTCAACTTATTAAGATCTTTATGCTTCATTCGACCTGGAACCATGGTCTCCTTTTCTGTTGGGATGTGCATGCCATACATACCCAATGCTTCTCTTACTAGATTGAGGTTCAACTTGAATCTTTTAAGCTCATTACCCGGCAGCAGTGATGGCAACACAAAGGTGCTGTCGCCTCCCTTGGCCCTGCTTGGAGTGATGGTACTGATCAGATATGAACATCGTAAAAAATCCGGCTTTGGTATGTGGGCCCTGAAATAACTGTCCACTCCCGCTTTGATCCAAACTGATCTCATGACTTCGGCGTTTTGATAGCTTTCAAACTCGCGTGTGAAAAAGTGGTATCGACCCCATTTGCCATTGAATTCCAATTCTGCTTCCCAGAAATAGGTTCCATCGCCCAGTGGTCCAGCAACATCACTGAACCAATGCGCATGCTTACCTACTTGAGAAGTGTGCCCTTGAGGAGGATCCTGAATGGGGAGCACATGCACGGCTTGAAGCTCTTGCGGTCTTGCGGTGAGACGTGGCTCAAGGAGAAGTGTTTCTATGTCCACAATCTGGGCACCAGATCCGGCTTGAGAACTGGTACCTGCTTCTGCCATGGCCCTGTTCGCTGGTTGAATCTGTGAGAATATATAACCAAGTATTAACATCGTAATGGACAGAATAAATCCGTTGTTGTCCCCGTTACAACATTAACATAAGGTCGATGGTGAGTTAGTGGTTAGTAAGTGCATGAAGACAGTGTGTGTAGTTAGTGCTTGTGTTGTCCTAGGAGACTACTGCAGTTAGTAAGTGGGTATGAATTTACAAATTGGGGTCGGGGGGTTTATTACAGGCCCTAGGCTGCCAAATGCAGTGAATGGGCTTTGCTTTCGGTTTCGGAGAGTCTCTACAGAGCTTTCTCGGTGTCGTGGTTTGAAAACGAGGCCTTTTTGGGACCCATTTACAATTGATTACATGCACGCTCTTGGGTCTTGGTGTGTTCATGAGCGTTGAGAACGAGTGAATACTGGCAGTATGCGTAGCTGCGTTATGCTGTTTAGGTTGTGGCCTCAGCGTAGCGACTTGTGCCATCAAGCAAGCCTTAGGCACCCAAATTTGTCTTGATTGTGGGCTTGCCTTCATCGACTTCTTGGGCACCCAAATAGATTTTACTTTAGCAGAAGAATTTCTGAAAGACTTCTTATTAGCGTCGTGTTGTTGGTCACTAATAAGAGGCTTTGCCCCTGTAGTTGACGGTAGTGCAACCGGTTGTTTGCCTTTCCGCACCCACACCTGGTTTATTTTCTGGGCCATTCTGCTGCGCAGGTACTTTTGATCTCGGACATAGGTAGTACTCTGCTTCTTCTGCCTTTGATCTACCTTGGGTTGCTGCCTCCTTCTAGCCTTTGGAAAAGAAGGGAGTTCCGTTGCATTCCTGACTTCTTTTTTGCGAATATCATTCCTCTGCAACACATAGTTTTGGACAAGAACAGCATGGTCATCTTCATGTGTACCCCTGGAAGGACCAGGAGTCTGTGCCTTTCCTAGTTCCTTGAGTGCTCCATTGTCTAATTCTACTGTAACTCGACTATGATTGATCCAAACCTGGAGAAGTCCACTTCTTAGGTTTAAATTGACTGCTTGGTCATAAATCCAATCTTGACCCAAGATAAGAGGTTCAGTGAGATCCTCATCCTGACACACTAGTACTTTAACTGTCATTGCTTCATCATGAATGTAGAGGGGAAGTTCCACCTCGCCCATACAAGGGGTTTCCACGCCTCCCAATCCTATAAGATATGCCTCCACAGGATTGACAGTTAACTGTAACTCTTGACAGTAAGACATTCTAACAGCACTAGTGGCTGCACCTGAGTCAATCAAGGCTCTTACAGTCCTTGCACTTTTTCCTTGTCCTATATCTAGGGTTACGAAAGGACGTCGATCAGTTATCCTAGGTGAGCTGGTTCCTGCGACTTCACACATTGCCATATGATATCCTTGATCTGCATAGTCATTTGTCCTAGGCTGCTCTCTACCTTGCCTACGTAATTTCATCCTTCTAATGCGTTCTAAAGCTTCTGCTTGAGCTTCTTCTCGCACTCGCTTTTCTTCCTCTTTGTGTTTCTTAGCAGTGTTGAGTCGGCTAAGCATTTCCTCCGTGAGGGGTTCCTGGTACAACTTGACTCTGCAACCGCTAATATAATTTGGGAGAACATCACCCTCTAATGTGGCCAATTGTACTGCTCCGCTTGTGGAGATCCTATTGATGATCATAGGTCCGTAGCCTCTCTTTTCTAGCTTCCTCGCGTGTTGTTTGAGTGTATAGACTAGGACTAGATCTCCTGCTTTCAAGCCTTTATCCTTCACATGGGCATCGAAATATGCCTTCTGTCTCTTCTTGGCGGCATATATTCCTGCAGCGGCTCTTAGTCTTGTTTCCCCTAATCGTTCAAGGTCAAAGATCCTAGAAGAGAGTTCATGACCTGTCCATTCATACTCTTGTGCTACTCTCAATGTAGGAATCAGGAAGTCCAAGGGTAGCACGGCGTTTTGGCCGAATACCATCTGAAAGGGGGTGGCTTGGAGTACTGTTTTGTAGGCAACTCGGTATGCCCAAACAACATGGTGCAGCTGTTTGTCCCAATCAGAGCGTTTTGTGTTCACCAATTTTGTCAGTACATTGCATAAGATCTTATTAGTACTCTCCGCTTGTCCATTAGCTTGAGGGTGATAAGGGGCAGACTTCTTGTGTATTACCAAGAATTCTTGGAGGAGATTTTCAATCACTTCGTTCAAGAAATGAGTGCCTCTATCACTTACAAGCTCTATAGGTAGCCCATATCTCGTGAATACATTCTCAAACAAGAATTTGGCAGTTGTTTGAGCATCGTTCTTTGTCGTAGCCTTTACCTCTACCCACTTGGTGAGATAATCTGTCGCAACAATGATGTATTCCGCATGAGAACCCTTGGCTGGGGGATTAATAGGACCTACGAAGTCTATTCCCCACTTAGAAAATGCACGTCCACCCATCATAGGTTTCAGTGGCATCTCATCTTTGCGTATAGGATACTGAGTCCTCTGACAAACATCACACCGTTTCACATAGGTATGTGCATCCATGTGAAGGGTGGGCCACCAGAAGCCCGCAAATAGTATAGCCTTGATCACCCGATCTGGTCCAAAGTGTCCTCCTGCTACACCTTGGTGAGCAGTTTCTAAGATCTTAAGATACTCACTTTCATGGACACATAGCCTCAGGTAACCATCTTTACCACGCTTATATAGATTATCACCAACGAGTGAATAATCCTGGGCTTCTTGTTCTAAACTCCTTTTTCTAGCTAGAGTCATGTCTGGAGGGAATGTGTTTGTCCTCAGGAATGATACTAGTGGTTCGCTCCAATCTGGCACAATGGATACTTGATAAAGAGTGGCGTGTTCCACTGGTGGTTTAGTGCAACAGACTGAGCATTCCTTGCACAACTTTTGGACATCAGCTTCCATAGTTGGCCAATGCACTCCGAGTCTCCTTAGAGTCTGTAACGTTCGTTGCTTTGAATGATGTTGCTCTAGTGCACCTACATGTGCTAATTGCAACCATTTAGTGTACTCATCCTCTTCTACGCAACAAGCCAAGATCCCTTGATCTGTGTGCTTGTACATGCTTCCTGCCATGATGTGGTACTTTTGGGCTTTTACAACCTCTCTATTCCGTGTGTTTACCACTGGATGGTTAGGCCCGTATGTCAAGACTGGTACCAATGGCTTAGCCCACTGCGGTATAACTTCCAAATTAAACAAGTAAGCATCAGGAAGGTCATCTGACACTCCTTGTGGGGCTTCTCCCGATGTGAGCCTAGAGAGATGATCTGCTCTCAAGTGAGTCCTACCTTTTCTTACCACAACCTCAAAGTCATATTCCATTAGCAAGAGAAACCATCTTACTAATCTTCCTGTATTGCATGGCTTGTTTACTAGGTACAACAATGCCTGATGGTCCGTAAAAAATTTAAACTTATTTGCAAGCAAATAATGTCTAAACTTTTTAACTGCATATACCATGCCTAATCCTTCTCGCTCTGTAGTGGTGTAATTCCGTTCAGCCGCATTCAATTGTCTACTGGCATAGGCAATTGGAAGATCCATATTACCTTCACCAGTAGGTTGTGCAAGCACACATCCAATAGCATAATTGGATGCATCAACATGAACATGGAATGGTTTATTCCAATCTGGTGTGGTCAAGATTGGTGCTGAACATAATCTTCGTTTAAGCTCTTGGAAGGAATTCTCACATTCATCCGTCCACACAAAGTTTGTCAGAAGTCCGTACATGGGCTTTGCAATGACAGCATACATGTGGATGAAACGTCGGTAATACCCACAATGCCCCATGAAAGCTTGTACTTCCTTGACATTCTTTGGCCTAGGTAGCTCTGCTATGGCTCTCACCTTTTCTTCGTCGGTAGATATGCCATTCTTTGACACTATGTGTCCTAGAATCTTTCCTTGCCTGACCATCAAAACACACTTTTCTGGGTTCAGGCAGACCTGATATTCTCTACATTTGTCAAAGATTTGTCTGAGTTCAGGAATATGGGTTTGTCTAACATTGGAATGAGCACAGAGATCATCCACGTAGACTTCTAAACTCTTCCTCAGAAACTCCTTAAACACATGGCACATCAGCCTCTGGAAGGTAGCAGGTGCATTGGTAAGCCCAAATGGCATTACTCTAAAAGCAAAAATGCCCCATTCTGTGGCAAAGGCTGTCTTATGCTGATCCTCTGGAGCTATGGCTACTTGATTGTAGCCCGAAAATCCATCAAGGAAGCTGTACACTTCCTTGCCTGCCACTCTTTCTAAGAGATGTTCTGTGATGGGAAGCGGATAGTTATCTCGAATCGTGGCGGCATTAACCTTTTTCAAGTTAATGCACACACGCAGCTTGCCATTCTTCTTGGGCACCACTACGATGGGGGATACCCATTCAGTGTGCTCAATTTCATAGATAAATCCAGCTTCGACCAGTCTATCTATCTCTTCCTTGATCTTAGCAGCGTAATTATCGTTATATGTATAAGGCTTTTGCTTAGAGGGTTTGGCATCTGAGGTCATGGGGATGGTGTGTGAGCATATGTCCGGGTCAACACCTTTCAAATCCTTGTAACTCCAAGCGAATACATCTCTGTATTCTCTTAGCAAGGCAATCAATTCGTGCTCTTCTTCCGCTGTTAGGTCATGACCTATGTACGTACATCTCTCCTCTCCTTCTTCTAGGGCCACTACTATTTTCTTGGTGGTTTCTTTGTTATCATAGGCCTCTCCTGATTGTGCTTCTCGTTTAGGCATTCTTATCATGACTCTCCTGTCATCTATCTCATACTTCTTAAAATTTTCTGGGACCTCAAACAAAGATTCTTCCTCTTCTGGTAAGGCTTCTCTCTTCTTTCGTTTCTTTCCTTCTTCCTTAGGGGTCATATGCGTTGCTAATCTTACATCATTTGTAACCTCTCCATGCCTCTGGGGTTGGAATTCTACTTCATGGAAGTATTCTTCATCTGATGCAAATGGTGGGTCCATAATGATTGACTCTAGATCGGAGTCACTTGCATCCTCAAATGCATCAGGGCTAGGTTCACATTCTTCTAGAACTGCCTCTCCCATGATTGGCTCTATGGAGAAGACTGAAATATCATAGCCCTCCTCATCACAGTGAGGTGTCCATTGTTCTTCGTTGATGGCTACGTCCATTGTTGCTAAGATTTCTGCCCAACCGTGAGGTTCAAATTCTTCGTCTGGAAAAACTACAGGTGCATAGGCTGGGTCTTGGATTGATCTATGGGTTTCTTTCGCACCTACCTCTCTGGCTTTCTCTCTCTTCTCTTCTTCTACTGCTACCTTGCACATCCATAAGTGAGTATCTTCATGCATCCATGAGGATCCAGACCCTATGGAATGCACCAATTCTGTATCATCTTTGGCTCTATGGATGGGATTCCATTGGATAGGAGGGACATCTCTGTGAGAATAATCTTTGAGATTGACTTTGGTCGTAACACCCAAGTGTCGCAAATACAAGGAGTTGGTTCCCCAATCCTGTACCACTTGCAATTGTCGCATAAATGGCCTCCCCAAAATCATCTCATAGGCATGATTTTTACTGAAGTCATAGATAGCAAAACTATGTTCAAACTCGACACCACAAGTGGTGAGAGTTATTCCTTCTAGCAATCCTAGGGGTCTCTCTATGTGGCCATCGGCCATCTGCAATTTCATTCTCGTCGGCCTGAGTGCTGGCTTGCCCCAACGCTTCCATAAGGAGGTGGTGGCAATTGCAACTCCTGCACCTGAGTCCAAAATTGCCTTGGTGGTGTACTCCTGGTAGGTAATGGGAAGATAGGTGTTCCCTTCTTCACCTTCACACATATCTCCTATCTTATCCAAGGGAATTTCTGGCACTGTCCTATGGGATCCTACCTGGGAACGAGGTTTTGCTATCTCTGGTACTTGTTTCGCTACATGTTTCCATAATTCAGGTCTAACCTTGAGTAGCTCTTCTAACTTGAGATTACACCGCACGTTAGTGTTCTTCACTACCTCTGTGTTCCTAGGTATGACTGAGTCGTCATTCCTTACCATGACTGTGGGTGCTCTCATACATGTGGACCTTGCTTCCCATGGGCCTGTGAAGTGGGGTAGCTCTTGTATGGAATTAGACTCAAAGTCTAATCTCTCGTGAGACTGAGCACTCTCATGCTCCCCGTAAATAGATGGGATGTCTTGTGGGAATTGGTCGTGTGCATCGTCCACAAGTTCAAAAGGAGGGGCGACCTCGCTTTCGTTATCCCATTTGTCTTCTTGAATCTCTCGTAGGAAATCTGGTGCAAACCGATTCATAGAAGAAGAAGTGTCTGGCTCCGTAGAATTGGGCACATAAGCAACCTGGGAAGGAGGGCTTATTCTATTGTTGACTCTCTCCTCGTTCTCGCAAATGGCTGGAGCACAAGCTTCTTGGGGAGGATTACTTATTCTATTACTTTTCCGAACAGGCTCATACACTCCCTGAGAAGGAATGTAGGCAACCTGTGGAGGTACTTGAGCTTTCGAGGGAGGCTCATCTGCCTTTTGGGGGGGAAGATAAGCTTCTTGAGGAGGCCCACGGGCTTCCTGAAGAGGCTGGCTTATCCGTTCTCTTGCCCTTTCCTTTCTTTGAGGGGTAGGTTCCTTTTCTGACTGTGCTATTGGCCTCTTTATTCTTTCTAAGGAGGGGAAGTTGTCCGGTTTAGGGGAATTGGCCACATACGCTTCGGATGGGGAAGGATCCATATTTTTGCTTGCCTTCTCTCTATCTTGATTTTTTTCGTCCTTGGCAGATCTTGCAATTATTCTCTCTAATTTCTCTAGGAATCCATCCAAGTGTAATTGCGTTTTGGCTGAGCCCGAGTAATTGAAAAGGCGGCTGGCTTCAAACATAGTCTGAGCCAATGCGACCATTTTCGCGCACAGTTTGGTTCTTTCTATCTCTAGGTCAGCTCTAGGATAGCACTTGGCATGATCCGTGACGTTCGGCCCTTCTTGGATTCTGGCCTGATATGCTTTGAGCATCATGTCTATGTCTTCAGGAGTGGGATTAGCTAATACTGATCCTACCCTAGGGGGTGGTGGAATCGTATGACGTGGTGGGGAAGGTGGTGGGTCAGATGGAGATGGGAGGGGTGGCGGCGGGGTATTGTGAGAGGGGATTTGAGAGGTGATTTCAGTTATCCTAGCTTTGGTTTCTCTTATGCTTTCCTCAAGTTCACTCATCTTTTTAGCCCATTGTCTTTTCATTCTTTCCCGACTATCTTTCCATGCTCTAGTCCTTTTCTTTGTTATGCTCTCGGTTTCACTAGCCTCTGAGTTCTTACCCTGGTTTGTCTCTTGGTTTTGCTGCAAAGCCTGAGCTCTAGTGACTACCTGCACTGGTGCAGTGGAAGTGACGCTTCCTGAGGAATCTACAACCAAACCAATCACATTGATCGGAGTGATTTTTGGCATATTATTGGGGTTCTTTGGGCAATCTCGTAAAAGATGCTCTTTTCCACAATCTTGGCAAAAACCTTGGATAGTCACTGACTGGGGTTGTGTAGGTGGGGGCAAGGGACAATCACGAATGAGATGATCTCCCTGGCATCTGTAGCACGGTCCTCTTGGGAATGGAGGTCTTACTTGCCTAGGTTGAGGCCTGGGGTTAGGGTTTGCATACATGACGTTTGTGTAATCTGACTCCCAACTAGGTTCACTTGGTTCTTCACTATAGTAAGACTCACCATGTTCTGGAGACTGCATGTAGTAAGCCTGGGGACTATTGACATGTGTAGAATCAAAGCTATGGTCACTTGGGTCACTTTCTGAGATCAATGGGGTTACTGGTACTATGGCCCTATTCAGGTTTTCTTCTGCAACAGCATACTTTACTGGAATCACGTTAGCGGGGTTTGGGGGCTGTTGAGCTAGTACCGGTTGGGGTCTCTGTTGGGCCTGATATGGTTGCTGATAGGTTTGTTGGGGTCTAGCATATTGTGGTGGTGGATTTTGGTTCTGGTATCGGCCTTGTTGGTAGGGCTGCGGATAGGGTTGCCTAACTGCGTGTTTGTTGTATGGGCAATCTTGTGCGGTGTGATTGGTGTATCTCCGTTCTATGGTGCAGTACTGGCTACTAGGGTTTACTTGGGGTTGAGCCATGATAGGGCAGACATTCGCCATATGGTCACCACCGCATGTATAGCATCTTTTCACAGGGGCAAACCTCGGGATTTGTTTGCTAGTTACACCTAATTTCTGAGCTACTTTTTCCACGAGTTCCTCAATTGATGTAGATTGCGTGGAAGAGTGGCTAGATGCACTATCTGAATCTTTGTAGATTTTGGAAAGCTCTAGCTCTTCTCCTAGGTTATCTTCAATGTCAATGCACATACGTACACACTCTTCTATAGTCCTAGGGTCTTTCAGATACACATAGGATCTCAATTTCGTACTCAGCAATCCATCAAGGAATAAGGCTACTTGTTTGGCAGATGTGGGTAGCTCCGAAATAGGACATCTTTCAAGGTATTGCCTAAATCTTCTTCCTGCAAGTCTCACAGTCTCTTGAGGGGTTTGCTTGAAGCTGTGAATCAGTGAGGAGGTGTTGTGTCTTATGCCGCTCTTAGAGAACTCTACAATGAATGCCTCTAGGAGTTGGTCTATGCTCCTGAACTGACGCTCATCTAATGGCTGAAACCATGTAAGTGCCGTGTTCCTAAGGGTTAGACCGAAGGCATTGTACTGCGTGAACAGATCTTCCACTTGTTCAACTCTCAAGACTTGCTTGAACTCCGCCACATGATCATAGGGATCTCCTGTGCCGTCAAAGTAATTCTTCATGGACTTAACTAGCTGGGTGGGTCTCAAAGTTCTTGTATGCTCTCTAGGCCTCGGCAGAGGGAATCCATCTACATTTCTTTGGTTCCTGTGGGCTCTATGCATCTCAGGTTCTACCCTATTCGTCTCTGTTCTCGTTCTTTCTCTGCCTACAGGGTTGGCGAAACTTACTTCTGGTCTATCCCTACTTCTGTCTCTTTGCGTACCATGAGCTTGGGAAGTTCCAGCCCCAGGGTGACCATAGGATACATTTGATCTTGGTTGGGGGAAAATAAATTCACCCTTCCAAGTGTAGGCATGCCTATCATTTTCTGTCACCACGAAGATCCGTTCTGAAGCATGATCTAAGTAGGTCACTCTGCCTGGGCTATCCGGATCCTTAAACTCATAGATCATGATATTTCCTATGTCTGTTGGCTGATTAGACTTATACCTCCAAAAGGCTTCATCAGTTTCTCGATTGAGGAGCAACTCTATGCTCTTGTTGTCTTGGGGGACCCATTCAGGCGTAATAATCCTTGTGAGAACTGATTTACCTTGAGGGGTTCTAGGTTCCGCATCCATGTTCCCTTGTTCTAGGTCACCTAAGTCCGCTTCTGAGATTACATTCCCGAAGTCATCTGTCCTATCAGGGTGACTAGTGACAACATATATAGTTCCTTCTTTGTCCAGGTATGCACCATTTTCAAACTTGACAGCTGGGTGTTCTAGTCCAATGGATTGATCAGGGTTTTTAATCTAGACCACAGATCTTCCAAGGCCGTCCTCATAGATGCTAGCACCTAGTCGGTTGGTCCTAAGATATTCCAGCTGTGTTTTGTAGGGGCCTTCTACCCTGTACAAATAAGGCACTCCTGAATTTCCCGTAGGTCTGTCCATGCCTTGAGACATTTCTGACTCGCTGGTCTCAGAGCTAGGGTAGTATGAGTGGTGGCTCAATTGCTGGGCCCAAGACCTTGCAGTGTGATTGACACTAGCCTCTGAAGACCTAAGGCTTTGTCTCTCTCTTGCTAGGTGTCGTCCTGATCTAAGGTTCATATGCCTAACTGATTAGCCCAATTTTTTTCCAGAGTACAACCTCGTTGCCGATCAATTGGTACCAGTCACTTGATTCTTTTTAGTTAATTATTGTGTTTATGGTCTTGTCTGATATCACGTCGTCAGGAACACTTGAATGTTCTTCGTACTTTAGGTTGATCGTTCCACGTTAGATTCTTTTCCTTTAGGTTATCGACAGTACAGTAACTAAGTTTTTAGCTTGAACTTGAGTTTTCGATAGTCTTCAACTTGATAACTGCCTATCGTCGCCCTGGCTTACTCCTATCACTAGTCGTTCTTAGCTTGAGCTAGGAAATGACAGAGGGAGTTGAGAATATTCCAACCTTACTTGTTGATCCCTTGCTTTATGGTGCTCAAGAACCCGGTTCTCAAGCTTGCAAAGAAATCTTGCTTTGTATGCTCCAAGTTGCTCTCAATGGACCTATAAAAGTCCCACGGTTAGCTCGATGCTTATATGCAAAGGACAAAACCAACCACTTTCATTCATGTGACACAAACACACATCTGCATTGTGACTTTTAGGAAAATAATTCTAAAGACCCCTGACTTTGAGCCCCCTGGGTATGGTCAACTTCAAAATACCCTCTCTGAAAATCAATGCATTATCTTTATAAAAAACAGTTGAGGGCGTGTAGTATATGCCACGAGCTTTCCAACAAGCCCAAGAGCTCAAGAATTGGATTTCGTATGAAAAAGTTATGACTGTTCAGGGTTTAGGGAGTTAAATCAGGATTCAATACATGCTAACAGTCAATCAGGAATACTCGAGTAGCTTGTGGCACGGCCTAGCGATGCAATACTACACCCTAGGGTTTGTCCCACACTTAGTCACAATTTAGACCAATAATTTTGCCTTGAAAATTTGACCTAATTTTCCCTTCTAACGCGTTCGCAAAGTCTGTCGGTCGCGATTGACAGGTCAGTCGCGATCGACGTGTCGATCGCGATTGACAGGTCCGTCGTGGCTGTCAGTCGCGATTGACTGGTCAGTCGCGATTGACACGTGGCCAAAAAGTCAATCAATCGTGGTCAAGGCGTCGTTGACTCTGTCGGTCGCGATTGATGAGTCGATCGCGATTGACAGGTCAGTCGCGAGGGTCTGTCGATCGTGGTCAAACAGTCGTTGACCGTGTCGGTCGCGATTGACAGAGCCGTCGTGGTCTGTCGATCGTGGTCAAACAGTCGTTGACCGTGTCGGTCGCGATTGATGAGTCGATCGCGATTGATGACTCGATCGCGATTGACACGTGTCACGCGTATGGTCAGACGGTCGTGGTCAATCGGTCGTTGACTCTGTCGGTCGCGATTGACAGAGCCGTCGTGGGCTGTCGGTCGCGATTGACGTGTCGATCGCGATTGACAGATCTGTCCGTCGTGGTTTGTCGATCGCGATTGACAGAGCGATCGCGATTGACAGAAATCTGTGGAATTTCAAAAAACTAAACACATTTTTGGGAAGCTCTAGGCCTGTAGGTCATGGATATGCACTTTGTTTAGCAATTAGAGCAATTTTTCAGTCGGTCGCGATTGACAGAGCTCGGCGACACACAGACAGTTACTCAGAATTCCGTACCTGCGCAGAGTGCTGGGGATGATGATGCGGCCTGTACCTGCAGAATGCTCACAAAACATGCAAAAAACAGCACATGCAAATTCGCTCTCTCGCTCTCTCTCACAAGTGAAATGAGGGAAATGAGGTGGAGATGGGGATATAGTCAAAGAACTGAAATTTTCGCGATGATGGAGATGGATGTGGGCGATGGTGATGATGATGATGGTGATGAAGATGGTGAAGAAAGTAAAAGAAAATCGATGAGAGTGAAGAAAATACCTACAACTCCAACGCGCCAACTCTACGTCTTACCATCACACACTCGTCCTCAAAGCTCGATCCCCGGCAACGGCGCCAAAATTTGGTGTAGCTCAATGATGAGTAGCACCTCCTTTAATGTCAATCCGGGAAGACGTGAGGATGGTATGAAGACCTCGAGCAAGTGGCGGCACAAGTGCGTGAGTGAGAAGCACACTAGCATGCACACACATACACACACACACGCACACACGGCAAGACAAAGAGTGAGAATCAATGGAGCTTTTAGATTACTTTCAAAGTGCTCTTACAAGTTCGTTTCAATTACAATCTAACCTCAAAAATGAGCTCTCTAGCCCTTTTTATAGTTTTTGACTAGCTTTTGGTCCTGTCCAGACCTAGTGTCCGGCCTAGTTAAAAATTAGGTTCCAGGGCTTATTTGGGGGCTCAAACGAGATCTAAAAAATACAAAAATTGGTACGCAACTACTTCTAAGGCTCCTCAAGCTCAAGGACTCCTTGGCTTGCACAAAATGGAGCTACAAAAATGTGAAATGATATTTACAATGATTGTTAGTGATAAAAATCACTGTTGTTGTAGGGATTTCTTCTAGTGATCTGCCATACATATCTTCGAGCTCCCTACTTGCTCTTCCTCCCTGCATGTCCATCTCTTTGATTTGCATTAATGTCTTGAAAAAATATTGGCCTACTTGCCAGATCTTCTTTGACTGCCCTGTTTGCTTGTGCTGTCCCTTCGCTCTGACTCCCTTCTTTGACTTTCATGTCTTGTACGTCCTGGTGTACCAAGGCTACTACCAACACAGACCTAGACCCACTTTGGATACCTTACTAGCTTGGGTTAAATCTAACTGGGAGTCTAAAGATTTGTTTGTGAGGCATATTCAATATTTACCAAATAATTATTTTTTGTTTTACTTTGAAGAAGCCCTAACTGCCTTGAAAGTCATAAGTGAGGGGCAGTGGTTAATTAAGAACACAACTACTTCCTTCTTTAAATGGTTTGTTGGTTTTAACCCGAGGGGACCTAAACCAACCAAGGTTCCTATATAGATTGAGTACCTTAATTTTCCAATTGATTATTACCCTTGGATTGATAGTTTAAGTAGTCTGATTGGAAAGGTCTTAGGATAGAGAAATAGGGGAAATATTAATCCCAAATGGGATCCACAAGTGATGATTGAGGTAGATACTTCTAAGCCCATCAAAACTTCCGTGATTATTAAGGACTCTGATGGTAATTGACTACATGAGCAAAAAGTGGTCTATAGGAATTTACCCAATGCTTGTTTTTATTGTTACAAGCAAGGTCATTTAATTAAGGATTGTCCCCTCTTGACTCAAAAAAAAGAAAAAGACATGGCTAAGGAGAATATGTTGGAGTTAGATGTCTATGGAAGCACGTTGTCGTCGAGTTAGACAAAAGGAGGGTGAGAGGATTAGACACGACAGGTCTAGATACACTCATATGTCATGGGTTTTTGAATTTCAAAGAAGTACTTCAATGCAGAGTATACTTCGATTTATACACATAAATCACTCGTAAGATTTAAGAAAACTATGTCTTACTCAACGATCCTAACTTTCATGGTTTCATATGAAGCGTCAAACAAATAGCTTGGAGAATCTATATAAGCATCTCTTGGGTAGTTCTCATCGTCGCAGGAGTCAAAGCAAGGAGGTAAAACTTAATTCAAAGCAGTTCAACGCACAAGAAACAGAAAAAAATGGAGCAGCAGGGCTATATGATAGCCTCATTTGTAAGCATGCTCCATCATAATCCCTTGGAAACTCCAATGCTAATGTATTTGCATACTGTATGTCTCCTTCCAGAGATTTGATTGATTCCTGGAAAGACTTTCCACGCCATGTACCGACAAGAAACATGGCCTTTATTGAAAGTACAAAGACAGACCTGAAGTACTAAAACGCCTTGGCAAAGGTTTTTACCCGCGTTAGAGTGCAATCCAACAATTATATACAACAACTTGCTGGCGGATTCCTTCAGCAAGTGCCCGTCACATTGATTATTGACTGAAGAAACTACTATGAAAGATAACGCCTTTTGACTTTCAAGTACTTGAATTGTACAATTAAGATAAGTCTGGGGAAGATATAAAATACAAAGTTAAATTCAATTCACAGAAACTCCACCAGAAACAAAAAAATAGAGTCTAGATTCAACACAAAATCATCAAAGACAGGGATGCAAACCAAATAGATGCCTCTTCCTTGCTCCCTGCCGGCTATCCAGAATATCTTAGAGTTTCTTTATTACCTCTCGGAGTCGTCAGCCTGAAGTCGATCATGAATTCTCCTGGTGGAGGACGTTATATGCATCTCTATCGGACGTCCTTTCGTCAGATGTCGCAGCAGCCAAAATATACTCCATGTTTTCTCAGAATCCCTGCTTCATATGATCGGATCTACTTCAAGTACGACTGTCAGATGCATCAGAACAGAGTTGGTCGAAGCAAAGATTTATCGAATCGATGGAGTCCTCAGAAAGCGGTGTATAGCAATTGTCAATTCATGATTGTACTTTTTGCATCAGCATCTGAAAACTTGTACTTCTTCATCTCGAACGCTGCAATCGGAGCTACAGAATTTGATGATACTAATGCATTCATGAAGGATATGCACTGAGGGAGGTTGTCAGATCCTCAACATAGAAAACTTCCTTTCCTTTCGAACAGCAGCGCCCGCTATTGTAAAGTGTGCAGAATAGAGCGCTCTCGAAAATTCTTCAGCAGATTCTGGTGAAGGCTACGAGAGTGTGAAGATGAACGAGAATGTCTCCGGTAGTTGCGTCTTGATGCTTCATTGGCAGGTTTTCAGAAAGAAGAACCAGACTCTTTTGCATCTGGAGAGTGCGCAGATGGCTCCTATCCATCGTCGTGATAAGTTCATAGAAGAGACAACAGCTTCATGGCATAGCTTGTCTTACAGAAGCTCGTGAAGACCACCATTTGAGTTGTGATTCGGGAGAAGATTATGAGAAACTGAGCAGTCCCATGTTGCTCGCAAATAGGCATTTTCTCCCCCTTCTCTCTCTGATGGATCGCCCCCAAATAATACGAACAGATTCTATAAGCAGAAATTCCTCTCAATACTCTCTCTCTGGCCGCCGTTTTCTTTTCTTTCCTCCCATGCATGCGCTACCTTTTTCTAAAAAAAAACCACGTACGATTCCTTCTATGTCCATTCCAGATATAAACTTAACATTCTCTTTATTATGAGGACATGCTGAATATAGTGGAGCCTCATGACAAAGACAAGATCATTCACACAACCAATACGAGCATGGATCTCCAGATGACTTTAAACAGATGCGTCATATTTGATTCTCGTGCTTCAATTTCGGATCGCGACCACATCCACCCCCTCTGAACCTATACATCCTCCGGATGTACCACCATCGATCTCGGTATCTGCAAGTCTTCAAGAATCCAAATGTGAGTGAAATCAAGTGCACGGGTTAAAACAAATGTGCCTATGCACGGCCATGTAATGAGCCCTACATATGCATACTCTAAGTGCATAAAAAACAGCATGGTGCAAATAGGGGAGGTATCAGGCATTCGGTGTTGAGGATTTACACTCAATTTTTTATCATGGATATACAATTCAATACAAGTGCAATCACTCGTGCAACTATGGGTTTTAAACAAAATATTACTCGTGCTCTTTACATTTCATTTATGCATGTGTTAGGTGCATGAAGGGAAACAAAAATGGTGTGAAAAATCGAGGGTTTTATGGTATCTAAACAACGCTCACATCACTCACAACTCCACTCTCTTACAGATGCAATCACTCTCCCTTACTGAGAACTATTCTCTCTTATCATTCAAAACTTGCTTTATTATTTTTCAATGATATTTACCTATCTAATTGTGCAGATGGACGTGCTTCTACGGAATTTCAAAGACGTGGTTTCTATATATTTTTACATGCATATTTGGCATGCAATGCATCTCAAAGATGGTGCAAAGAAAAGATCAGGGTTAAAGCACGATAGCTAATGAAAAAGATTTTCACAACTTTGTTCTTGAGTCATCATCTCCGTTGGCTTCGCTTGATCATTCCTGCACTCATAGAAACTAAACAAATCATGAGAAACATCACATCAAAATGACATTATATACACATGCAGTCCATGAAAGAACTTCAAAAACCATTTGCAATAAAACATAAGCATGTAGCTCAAATGTGGTTGCCTCTATACAATCTCTCAAAACTCTAGACCTTCGATTAGCTCCTTATCAATACCTGTTCTCAAAACTGCATAAGAGAAATTAGTAGCATCACATTCAAGAATCACATATTAAAAAAAACTTCATTTATTTGAACATTAAAATCTCTATTTGAATTATTTTTGACTTCAAACCACTCATCCAACATGCATTCATTACCATAGGTGTTCCCACTTTAATTTCTTGCATTTTTAGTTTTATTTGGTTTCTTCTATCTATCTTAAGATTAAAGCAAAAAACACAAGATACATACATTTTTATATACAAATTTCCTTTTGATATTATTAATTCTCATTTATTAGGGTTTTTCCCTTCAGACCCATCTCCCTTGATATATGGTTACCAAAGAAACTGTGCTTCTTAAGAAGCCACCTTTGGATTGCATCAATCCGTGAATCATTTTTAAAAAGATTAGATATGTGGACAAGCCATTTCATTTGCTCGTCCATTCCTTGTAGGCTCGACTGGCATACATAGCTTTTAGAAAATTCAAACATCCATGTTTCAATCGTTTGGGCATAGTCTCCTTTATTCATGATCCTCTCATGTGAGGTTACTCTCGATGAGTCAAACACACATGAATATAGAGTGTTGATTTTTAATATGCTTAAATCATCTTTAAAATTTCCGTGCAAGCATGGATTTTGATTCATTTCATGCTTAGGATCATTTGAGGAAATATCTTCAATTGCATCATTTCGAATATGTTCTTCATCTTCATCGAAATAAACGTATTGATTAGATTCATTCAATTCCTTCATCAAATAGAAGTGAGCATCATGCTCAGATGATATTACATAATCATTTTTATCTTCCAATCTATCACGATTCCTTTCTACTTGAGTCCCATTAATTATGGTATCTGCTTCTTGTTCTAGTCTTTCCAGGAACTCTTCATCATTGTCTTTGTTATGTTCCCAAAATATTTCTCCCTCAATGTGAATGGAATCCATATCCTCATAATCAAGAAAATCTTGATCTTCAATTTCTTCATCCAAAATGTCATCACAGGATTCTACATCTATCTCCATCAATTCTTTCTCGTTCTCTTCAGAGGATGTACTTATTCCACCTTCTTCAATTATTGATTCTTCAATCACTGATTCTTGCTCAAGAATCTCATCATGTATGAGAATCTCAACATACGCATCCAAATCAACTTGAGCTTCATCGTTGCAATCGTTTGACTCAACAGTTTTACATTGGATATCCTTCAATGCTATACACGCATCTGATTTATAATATGTCACAATAAACATTTCATCTGCCACTTTATGCTCAATTTCTTCAACGTGTGGACTTAATTCAACATGATTATTTTTGACATACATATCAGTATTTAGAGGAATGATCAATGGTATTTTCCCATCCTCCTCATGTTCATTCATATTTCTCTCTTCATGGAATGTGGCATCATTTACATACATATTATTATTTTGAACTCCATCCAACTTATCCTCTTTTTTATGTGTAGGATCTTTGTCCAATGTGACATCGCTCAAAAGAATATCAGTATCTTGATCTTGATCTAGACTATCGGTAGGATTAGGATCATGCTTATCACCATCGCCATACACATCACTATCTAGAGGACTTATCATTTGTACATCCTCTAGATTAGCATCATACTCATCTTCGTCATCACACATTTCAACCTCTAGAGGACTCATTATTTGCATGTCCTCCTTCATATAAGTAAGTTCGTTTTCTTGCATCTCTGTATGCATGTATAATGCGGATTCCTGCATATCCATTTTCTTACCCATCGGATCTTCTATTGACAGGTCCTTAGATTCAACATCATGTTCCATGGGAGTCCCTTCATGTAATTCAGTCATTAGATCAGAAGTTCTATCCGAATCTTGTGTTAGAAAAGGATCATCACCATCAAGTGACATCCAATCATACTCCAGATCTTGCCCGATGTCATCATGTAAGGATGCATCTCGAGCTCGATCTTCAGACATATTTATTAGGTTCTCTATTTGTATCTCATCTTTTATCTCCATTTGGTCACCTATGAGCCTTCTAGATATCTCTATCTCTTTGTTTGTATCTTGATATGTTTCTTGATTTGTTTGGTTATCTTTTATTCGATGTGAGGAGTTTATCGGAGTAGAGGAAGCTTCATCTTGTTTACTTGTTGGGTTTTGTTGGTTTTTGTTTCGTTTTATGTTTGTTGTTTGTTTGGTTTGATGTTGGTTTAGTTTGGTTTGATTTTGATTAGCTTCCACTTGCTCCTTTGATCCTCCCATCTTCGAGCTTTGTCCACTTATGGCACCTAAAGATATAATCATTGTAAAGAAGTCTAGGGGCTCTTGGCACCTTGTAACCTTTGAGGTTACATCAATCGCACTTTTAGAAGTTTCTTCATATTTCCCATCATCACTATGGATATTAAGCCCATGCATATCTACTTCATGCCCAAATGGGGTCTCTACAACCTCATGGACTTGAACATTATCCACGATTGGTAAAATGCTTGGAACATGGTTATAATTTTCATCTGTTTGAAGATCTGTTCTCCAATCATTTAAAAATTTCTCTATTGTTTGTTGTTTCTTTACGTATTTCATCACAGCTTCATGGACAAGCATCCAATCCTCTGTGAGTCCTGAGTCGGAGTCTATATCTTGTAGAAGTGGAATTAACTCCTCTCGGGCATTAACATCGATTGTTCGAAGAAACAACGAAACCCTTTCATGACTTATGCACCTCTTATCGTGCTCAAAAAGATCATCATATTGTCGCTCAAACTCTTCTTTGATCTCAAGAATTGGTTGGTCTTTGGGCATATGAACCCACCTCAGGAAAGATCTACGAGTTACTTTATCAAGATCCTCTAGCATAAACTGCTTGAGGAGTGTCGCTTTGTATTGGGACCATGTCGTTTGATTTATTCGCATTATTTGGTCTCGCATGTCGTATCCCGACACATAGATAAAGTTTTCGCATAGTTCTTTTTCCGTCATCGGACTTAGTCCGACACCTAGATATTTGGCCTCAAGTTCATATTCTTTGCATAACTTTGAGACATTCTTTCCATTGAAAAAGCCACACCGATTGACTAGACGTTCATGAAGTGATTGGATGGCTTTTTGACGCCTATCTTCTTCTTGAAATCGTAGGAATTGAGCTAGGATTTCTTCCATTTTGATTATGCTAATCTTTGTGGCTCTATAACTCACTCACCCCCTCCTCTCACGTCGGGTTCACCAGGTATGTCGTCGAGTTAGACAAAAGGAGGGTGAGAGGATTAGACACGACAGGTCTAGATACACTCATATGTCATGGGTTTTTGAATTTCAAAGAAGTACTTCAATGCAGAGTATACTTCGATTTATACACATAAATCACTCGTAAGATTTAAGAAAACTATGTCTTACTCAACGATCCTAACTTTCATGGTTTCATATGAAGCGTCAAACAAATAGCTTGGAGAATCTATATAAGCATCTCTTGGGTAGTTCTCATCGTCGCAGGAGTCAAAGCAAGGAGGTAAAACTTAATTCAAAGCAGTTCAACGCACAAGAAACAGAAAAAAATGGAGCAGCAGGGCTATATGATAGCCTCATTTGTAAGCATGCTCCATCATAATCCCTTGGAAACTCCAATGCTAATGTATTTGCATACTGTATGTCTCCTTCCAGAGATTTGATTGATTCCTGGAAAGACTTTCCACGCCATGTACCGACAAGAAACATGGCCTTTATTGAAAGTACAAAGACAGACCTGAAGTACTAAAACGCCTTGGCAAAGGTTTTTACCCACGTTAGAGTGCAATCCAACAATTATATACAACAACTTGCTGGCGGGATTCCTTCAGCAAGTGCCCGTCACATTGATTATTGACTGAAGAAACTACTATGAAAGATAACGCCTTTTGACTTTCAAGTACTTGAATTGTACAATTAAGATAAGTCTGGGGAAGATATAAAATACAAAGTTAAATTCAATTCACAGAAACTCGACCAGAAACAAAAAAATAGAGTCTAGATTCAACACAAAATCATCAAAGACAGGGATGCAAACCAAATAGATGCCTCTTCCTTGCTCCCTGCCGGCTATCCAGAATATCTTAGAGTTTCTTTATTACCTCTCGGAGTCGTCAGCCTGAAGTCGATCATGAATTCTCCTGGTGGAGGACGTTATATGCATCTCTATCGGACGTCCTTTCGTCAGATGTCGCAGCAGCCAAAATATACTCCATGTTTTCTCAGAATCCCTGCTTCATATGATCGGATCTACTTCAAGTACGACTGTCAGATGCATCAGAACAGAGTTGGTCGAAGCAAAGATTTATCGAATCGATGGAGTCCTCAGAAAGCGGTGTATAGCAATTGTCAATTCATGATTGTACTTTTTGCATCAGCATCTGAAAACTTGTACTTCTTCATCTCGAACGCTGCAATCGGAGCTACAGAATTTGATGATACTAATGCATTCATGAAGGATATGCACTGAGGGAGGTTGTCAGATCCTCAACATAGAAAACTTCCTTTCCTTTCGAACAGCAGCGCCCGCTATTGTAAAGTGTGCAGAATAGAGCGCTCTCGAAAATTCTTCAGCAGATTCTGGTGAAGGCTACGAGAGTGTGAAGATGAACGAGAATGTCTCCGGTAGTTGCGTCTTGATGCTTCATTGGCAGGTTTTCAGAAAGAAGAACCAGACTCTTTTGCATCTGGAGAGTGCGCAGATGGCTCCTATCCATCGTCGTGATAAGTTCATAGAAGAGACAACAGCTTCATGGCATAGCTTGTCTTACAGAAGCTCGTGAAGACCACCATTTGAGTTGTGATTCGGGAGAAGATTATGAGAAACTGAGCAGTCCCATGTTGCTCGCAAATAGGCATTTTCTCCCCCTTCTCTCTCTGATGGATCGCCCCCAAATAATACGAACAGATTCTATAAGCAGAAATTCCTCTCAATACTCTCTCTCTGGCCGCCGTTTTCTTTTCTTTCCTCCCATGCATGCGCTACCTTTTTCTAAAAAAAAACCACGTACGATTCCTTCTATGTCCATTCCAGATATAAACTTAACATTCTCTTTATTATGAGGACATGCTGAATATAGTGGAGCCTCATGACAAAGACAAGATCATTCACACAACCAATACGAGCATGGATCTCCAGATGACTTTAAACAGATGCGTCATATTTGATTCTCGTGCTTCAATTTCGGATCGCGACCACAACGTGAACACCACAAGGAAGAAGAAGAAGAAGCTTGGAGCACAACACACAATATTGAATGTATTACCACTAGAATGTACAAAGATGAGTAGCCCGTTAGGGCTATAGGCATATATACAAGCCGAGGGAATAAACCTCCTAAAGAGGGAAAAAGTGCCCCAGTGGTCTTAGAGTGTTCACAAACATCACTACCTAAATATATCAACAAATCCCTCTTGGGAATGATGCGGTGGATAAGGAGCTAGCACTCATGTATAAGGAAGTGCCAAGCTATGTGGAATTAATCCACAAAAGGAAGTAAGCCCAAAGTGTTCCAAAAAGCTTCAAACTTCTCCCTAGGCAGAGCCTTCCTAACAAGGTATGCAATGTTCTCCTGCATGAGCCATATGCCAAGCTGATCTCCCCACCAGAGAACCTCTCCCTGACATAATGATAATGCACCTCAATGTGCTAATTGCGAGCATGGAACATAGGGTTCCTTACAATTGCCAATGCACTCTGGCTGTCAGTGAAGATGGTGGTGGCATAAGATAGACCAACACCCAAATCAACCATAGGCATCTAAGCCACACATACTCAAGAGTCGATGTGAAAGCTGCCTTGTACTCAGCCTCACAACTGGAAATGGACACAATAGGCTGCTTCTTACACAATCAAGTTATCCATGAGCTACCAAGCATGAAGCAAAAACCACTGGTGGACACACGAGTGTCATAGCAACCAACCCAATCACTGTCAAAAAAAGCATGCAAATCGGGCGGTAGTGATCCCCCCTTGGGATAAAACAATCCAAGTAGTCGGGGTACCACTCAAGTAGCAAAAGATGTGCTTAACCGCCTCCCAATGCTTGACACTTGGGCAATGCATAAACCTGCTCATATGTGAGACAGCAAACTGAATATCTGGCCAAGTAATGCATAAGTAAATCAAGCATCCAACAGCCTGTTGATAGAGAACATCATCAAATGCATCTCCAGTATCATGAAGGCTCAATCGTAAACCTGTCTCCATAGGAGTGGCAATAGGCTTACAGTCTTCAAGGCCAAAATGCTGCAATAATGTGTCAATATATTTTGTTTGATACAAAGCCATTCCACCATGAACTTGCATGGGTTGTGTAGATCCTAAGCTAGTTGCACCCATGATAATTTTTACTATTCCACATATTCCAAGGAATCTTTGTCCTATACCAGTTCCAAAGGCTCACTTACCTGAGCTAATGAAACTACTTAAGGAGAAGATAAACATGAATTTTAGAGCCATCTTTTGCACCTTACTCAAACAGATGGTTCACTGTGCCTAAAAAGAATGGGAAACTACATTTTATTCAAGATCTCCAACCTGTCAATAAAGTCACCATAAGGAATGTAGAAAAGGACCCATTGTAGATGAGTTTGCTGAATCATTTTCAGGACATTCTATCTATTCAATGGGTGATTTATATTCGGGATATGACCAATTCCAATTAGCAATTGACAGTCGTGACATAACCACAATGAAAACTCCTTTAGGCTTAGTGCGAATGTGTACTTTACTTCAAGGAGCGACCAATTTTGTGGCTCATATGATGAGTGCTATGAATATGGTCTTACATGATTTTATCCCTCATATAACTATGCCATTCATTGATGATATTCCAATTAAAGGGAGTGAGGAACGTGTAAAGGACATTACTTTAGACTCATCTGGATGTCGTAAATTTGTTCTTGACCATATCTCTGATTGTGAAAGAATATTTCAACGATTTGAAGAGGTAGGTCTCACATTTTCCATAGAGAAATCTGTTTTTGGTATCAATGAGGTTCTTATTGTTGGAGATTTATGTGGCCATTATGGTCGAAAGCCATACCCACAAAAAGTTGATGCCATTAGAAAGATTTCTGAAACATGTAACAACATGAGTGAGGTACGTAGATTTCTTGGTGCTTGCATCTTTTATGTTATTTAGATCCCACACTTTGCTCATGTTGCTGATTGTCTCTATGACTTGTTGAGGAAGAAACGAAAATTTATTTGGACTGACAAACACACTCAAGCTATGCGTAAATTGAAGAAATTATTGCTTAAAGCTCCCATCCTTAAGCGTGTAGACTATTCTGCTAACAAACCTATTATATTGACTGTTGATACTAGTCCTATTGGTATAGGTTTGGTCATAATTCAAGATGATAGTGAAGGGAATAGATATGCAATTAGGTTTGGTGCCAAAATTTTACATGAAACACAACGAAAATATCCATAGATCAAACGAGAACTATGGGGTATGGTAACAGCTTTGAAAACAGACAAAGAATATTTCATTGGTGCAAATGTCAAAGTTGAGACTGATTGTTTGCGTCTCATTGGAAGGATAGCCAATTGTTCATCTCCTGATATAGCCATGCTTAGATGGATCTCATATATTAAAACTTTTTCCTATGTGACGGTTATCTTTGGAGACATGCTAAGGGTAAGGTTAAGAATCCACAACAAGTCCTAGGAAAACGAGGTCTTCAATTGCAAGTAATGAAGGAAATGCATGAGACATTATGGGCAGGTCATAAAGGATTTTTTGGAACATATGAAAAAATTAGAAGTACCTATTATTGGCCTAGGATGTATGTTGACATTAGTAGCTATGTTCTACTTGTCAAATTCATTCATCAGTCAAACATAGAGATCCATTGCATCCTACTTATCTACCCTGTATTCACTACAAGTGGGTAGTAGATCTTGTAACTATGCCTAAAGGTATTGACAAAATGTGTTACATTGTACTTGCAAGAGAAGACTTAACTAATCATGTAGAGGGACGTGCACTACGATCTAAGACCACTTACAATGTTTGCAAATTCTTGCGTGAAGATGTCATAAGTCGCTTTGGGTATGTAGAGAAAGTAGTGGCCGATCGTGGAGAGTTAAATGCGAGAGAAGCTAAAGAGTTATTTGAACATCATGGTATTCGTTTGTCTCTCACTACTGCATATAATCCAGAGGCCAATGGTAAAATAGAGAGAGGGCATCCACCTATTGTGAAAGCCATATCTAAAGCATGTAATGGTGACATCAAACAATGGCCTAGATTCTTACCTTTTGCACTTTGGGTAGATAGAATGACGTGCACATGTACTACTGGGTATATGCCTGTTGAACTCATGTACTGTCAAAAACCATTGTTTCCAATTCAGTCTCATATTTCTGCGAGGTCAAATTTTCCTTGGTCTAAAAACATGTCTACTGATGATTTTTTGAGTTTGCACATTAAATAGTTAGAACAAGGTAAATTAAGACTTGATGATGCTGTTGAAAAAATAAGAGAATCCAGAATGAAGAATAAGCATTATTTTGATAAAACTCATCGATTGCATCCTAAGCCAATTGAAGTAGGAGATTGGGTGCTCATTTATGATAGTACATTTGACTCTTAATATGATGCGCGCAAAAAGCTCACTCAACGGTGGTTTGGGCCATACATTGTATCAAAAGTCAACAACCATGGTACGTATGCTCTTTGTGAATTAAATGGTGTTGCACTAAAAACTTTGATTGCATGTAAAAGGATAAAGCTATTCAAGAAACATGATAATGACGAGTACATTTTGGATGATGACATTGAAGAAGATGACAACAATGAGGCCGATTCATAAACAAGAGTATCCATGTTATAAATAAATAAATAAATAAATAAAAGAAAATATATATATAAAAAACATATAAAAATATCATTAATTTTTCAAGTTCATGTTGCTTTGTTTTTTTTTCAAGTTCATTCTATTTTTTTTCCATTCTTGTTTCATGCATGTTTGTTTTCAGTTTTTGCATTGCATTGCATATCCACATCACTTGAGTCAAAAAGGGCAAATGATGATTTCTCTACTTGTGTAAAATTGTATCTTAAATAGTAATTTATCTACTAAGAAATTGATTATAATCTAGGATTATGGAAAGATAGGGCATGTAGATTTGGAGGTTTATTTTGATGACATGACTTTCATATATAAACATGCATAATTGTTGAAATCCTAGCTCCTGCTACTGCATGTTTCTACATCCTTAGTCCATCTCATAGCACTTGTATCGGAGTTTAAACGACTGTTCTCCGTCATCAAAAATGGTTGTACCTTGTATCGGGGTTTAATTTTTCCCTGTCATAAGAAAAAAGCTGATACATGTTATCAGGAAGTTTACACTTTCTTCTACCCCAAAAAAGTGATTGTAACCATAAAGTTGCCGAATCATCATCATCATCATAAAAAAAAAAAGCAAGCCAAAGGAAGATAAAGAGGCATAGTAGAATAAATCACAGGCTATATAGGCAAATTTATGCATTAGTGGAGTTTAGTTAGATTTTCTTGCATGTTATTAGAGAAAGAGCATATTCATATTTATGTAGGAAATAAGTTGATCTAAAATAAGCTAAAGATGAAAGATGTCTCTTGAAAATCATAAATCTTTGTTTATAATCGTATTTAAGGTAGATTACTTTATGAAAAAGGTACAAATTTTTCTTCAAGATGAGAGGAACTGATGCTTAAAACGACTCAGTACATCCACTTCCACTTCATATTGATGCTTGATTGTTTTCTTTCTTGTTGTCAATGTTGCTTGTTCATTTGCATATATGTTGCCAATTTGTTCATGCATATTCATGTTGCATGTTTCAATTCTTTCTTTCATGCAAATTTTGCTTCATGCCACGTTGCCTACTCATTCATGCATATAATCAATTTTCCTTCCATGTTTCTTATGTTTCATATAAAAGAATTTGATGCCTGGAACATTTTCTTATTCACAGATGCTAGAGTGGCGCTTCCGGAGGAATCGCAGGTTTAGTGGGGGTGAATGTCGTCGAGATTTTCTCTCCTCTCTCACTCATGAAGGCCTACAGGAAACACATTCAGTGAAGGTAGCCAGAATTCCTTGAGAATTCCAAGATGCATCAAGGATGTCAAAGGGAGTTCACATGCAAACTTTGGAAGAAATCAAGCAAATCTAGGGTAGCGGTCAAAGCTCGCAAACTTTGGAAATTAGGGCACAAATTTCAATATCTCCAAATCACATGAAAATTCATATACTTGTAAAGCCTATCAAAGGCAGTGTATAGCATAAATTTCACATGTAAATGGATTTTCTAGCACATTGATATGCCGTGTGCATTTTATAAAAAATGTAATTTTTCCACTTAGACCCTACAAAATCTTGTATAGGAATTTTTGTTAGCCATATGGTTTGGCATGTATAAAGACCATATGTGGCTACATACTTGTACAAAATTCACTTGCATGCATATAATCCATACATACCCATACATATTGATTAGTTTCTGAAAGTGTATAAGAAGCTCCAATATTGGACCATTCTTCCTTTCGAAAGTGATTTATGTGTAAGGATTCCATCTATTCTCGTCATGCATACATATCATCCAAAGAAGACTATGCATATGGATTAGAATTAGGAAGTGTTTAAGAAGCTCCTTCAATGGACCATTCTTCCTTCCAAATTTGATTCGTGTGGTTCTCTTTCATTCTTATCATTCCTGTTCATAAATCTAACTTGCACTCCTACATTCCCATTCCCATAATCATTTCAACATCTCTCTCTTCTCCATACTCAACATTAATTTCACTTTCACGTCCTTAAACCTTCCAACATTCATTAGCTTCATACACCCTGTGTGCCGCGACCAAATCTGATCCATCCGGATTGCGAATCTTGGCTAATGCAAAAACTGATAACAAATTTTTCTTAATTCCTGGCATAAACAAAGCATCTGACAAAGTGAAAGAACTACCATCAGCAGTAGTCAAAATGATCTTACCAACTCCCATAACAAGATAAGAGGAGTTGTTGGCACATGTAACAATATTCCCTATAGGGGCAGGCTCGAGTGAAGAGAAGAAATTGTGTTGCTAGGTAATATGTTTGGTCATCCCACTATCAAAGTACCAAACATCTGAGTCTACTGCAGACGTGCACTGCTCATGAGAAGATGGGTCAAAATTGCAAACAGTAGTAAACACCCATTCTTCATCGTGCACAAGATTAGCAGACTCTGTTTTCGGTGTAGAGGCTTTTGCAACAACCATTCCGGTCTCTTTCTTCTTTGCCTCTTTAGTAGCTAGTTTTGGACAGCTCTTAATGACATGATCATTTGCTTTATAGTATTTTCAAAACAATTTTTGCTTTATTGATTTCTTCTCATCTTTGTCTTCCTTCTTGGAATGTGTAGCATTTGCAGATTTCTACTTACTAGTAGAAGAGCTCCATTTTCCTTTGCCTTTTTGACTAGCCAGGAAAGCTTGATCTACAACACACATAATAGACCTATTCTGCCTAGATTGGTCTTCCTACAACAAAACAGAGACTAACTCCTCAAATGACAAGGCATTGGGATTGCCTTCCATCATCAAACGAAGAGTAGAAGCAAAACTCTGATATGAGTCGACAAGACCATTCAGAACAGTCTGCACAAGTGAACTGTCAAGAAGGACTTCATCTACAGAAATCAATTGTTCCTTCAAATCCTTGATCTTTGTAAGAAAATTTTCCATAGAATCACCTTCATTCATGTGCTCACTCTCCACCTATTTTCAGAGGTAAGCAACACAAGCCTTATTCCTAGCCTGGTACAATGTGGTAAGTGTATGCCAAGCATCCTTAGCTATTCTGCAAGATCGAGTGTGAGGAATAATGGCACGTTTGGCAGACAAAGCTATCAACGCATGTGCCTGGGCATCTCTGCCATCCCAATGAATTTGCTTTGCAATAGGTGCAGCAAAAATCGTAGCATGGAAAGGAATATGCAAAATATTCCCCCCCCCAAGGCTTCCAACTAAGGCGGCGACCAAGGCATAGACCTTGGCATACCTTGTCATCCGAGTCACCGAAGTCACCGTTGGCTATGCGCGAGGGAGGACCTCAATGATCAAGGAATATAGAGGTTCCCGGTACTTCCCGGGAGGTCACCCATCCCAGTACTGTTCCCCCCAGAGCTCGCTTAACTGTGGCAATCTCTTGCCACTAAGCTACACTCTTGTGGTGTTTGAAGAAGGGGAAAGACTAAGGTTGACATTACCTTGAACAAGTTTTGGTCCCTCAAGGCTTCATTTTTGCTTTCAAAGCCTATTTCTGAAGCAATTTTGGGGTGTTTTTGGAGCCATTTCGGAGTACTTTCGCACATAGTTCTCTTCACACAGGTCCAAGAACATCAAGAAGAGTGTTCCTTGTACTTCTCAGACAATAAATATCAACCTTTGGGGCTGTATTTTCAGCCACACTCGTAAAACTAGGTTTTTAAAGCCTAAAACATCAGAGTTGACAGACACTTGCAGGTGTTATTGGCTAGTTTTTGGGCTGTGTATTCAGCCTTTTAGTGTCATTTTACTGCATATATTGAGCACATACACACCATGTACGCTTCTGTGGATACCGCTTATGTACGTCCATGTGGTCATTGATATAGCGGTTACGTTCTTTGCATAAAGCCTTTTACACTTGATAAAGAGGGTCGTGGTGAGGTTTTCTTAACTGGGAGACACCCAGATGTCGGGGTCTCTTCGGTGATGCAGGTGGAAGACTTACCCAGCCTTGCCATGGGAGATGTATGATAGTTGTTCATAGGTGCTCGATAAGCCTAGTTGGCTTCTATTGGGTAACTGATTATATGCAGTGGAGTCAGTGATTCACTATGCAGGTAGACATGTCAGTACTTGCAGTTTTATGATACTTTGACACTGGTCATACGCTAATTTTGCAGAGGATACTCTGGCAAAATTTTTCCAGATTTCTGGTTTAGTCAACTATACAGTGGTCGATTTACTCCTTGATACACTTATTTGTTGGTGTTTGGACTCTTCTAGCTCCATTATCATTCTATTCAGTTCTCTACGATCATGGCATCAGAGGTCTCAGGCACATCCGGTGGATCAGGGTCTAGTGCTAGTGTTCCGAGGAGGAGCTATAACTTGCAGGGCAAAGACCATTTTGAGATTCGAAAATTTGATGGCACAAACTTTGCTCTATGGAAGAATCAGATTAAAGATGTGCTGATTCAAAGGAGGCAATGGAAGCCAGTAAATGGGATTTCAAAGAAGCCTGCTGACATGGATGAAGATGATTGGGATGAGTTAGATGAAATGGCCACGTCTACCATTCGCTTGCACTTGGCAGATAATGTTTACTTTATAGTATTAGACTGTGAAAGTGCAGAGGAGCTTTGGAAGAAGTTATGCAATACATATGAAAAAGAGACGGCATCAAATAAAGTGTATGTGATGAGAAAATTATATGACCTTCGTATGAAGGACACAGATAGTGTTGTTGCTCATCTAAATGAGTTTGATGCTATATTCTCCCAGTTACAGGCTCAGAAAATGGATATGGATAATGAAATGAAAGCAGTATTGCTGTTATGCACCGTGCCATCATCATGGGATACGTTTTGCACAGCTATTAGCAACAGTGCACCTGGTGGTAAACTCGTCTATGATGACATATGTGGAGCACTCTTGACTGAGGAGATTCGTAGAAAATCTATGGTTGGCACTCAGTGTGGAGATGCATATAATGTTTGTGATTCTTACCAAGGAAAGAATCAACAACCTGGCAGGAGCAAGAACAAGGAAAAGAATGGTCAACGGAATAAGAGTAGAAGTAAATCAAGGAAGAGGGATATCAAATGCCATTATTGTCATAAGAAAGGACCCATGAGGAAAGATTGTTATGCATTAAAGAATGCTAAAGTTAAAGGACAGAATGTTGATGGGCATGTTAAACAGTTACCTGCACCATCTACTTCGACTGTGAAGATTGAAGAAATTAATGCTATTTCTGATGATGCTGATGTGTTGACACTTGATAGTGCTGTGCCATCTAAGGCACTTATGGCTGATTCTCTTTCCCACACCTGGCTGCTAGATTCTGGTGCTTCTTTCCATGTGACACCACATAGAGAATGGTTCTCTAATTATGCAGCAAAGTCTCTTGGTACCGTGAGACTTGGTGACTCTTACCAGTGTGATGTTGTGGGGATTGGAGATGTGGTTGTGCAATTCATTGATGGTTAAAATTTACTATGCATAATGTACGCCATGTACCTCAGTTATCACGCAGTTTGATGTCAGTTGGTCAACTTGATGACCTTGGTTACAAGGTGGTCTTCTATGCTCAGTCCTTTCGTATATCAAAGGGCAATATGGTTATTGCAAAAGGAAGCAAAGTTGGCTCACTTTATCCTTTATTTGTATCACAGAAAGAACACTTGTTAGCTATTACTGAACAGCCTATGGCTTGTATTTGGCATGGTCGTTTGGGCCATATATCTCGTAGTGGAATGGAAAATCTTTCTCGTTCTGGCTACTTACCTGTGTTATCTTTCTCTGATTTTTCATTTTGTGAGCATTGTCAATATGGAAAGCAAACCAGAAATGTGCATAGAATGCACATTGACTCTTCAATTCAGCCTTTAGATCTCATTCATACAGATGTGTGTGGTCCTATGCCCACTAGGTCCTTAGGTGGTTCTCTTTACTTTGTCACTTTCATAGATGATGCTACTAGAAAAGTCTGGGTATATCCTATCAAATCAAAGGATTATGTATTCCCTACTTTCAGAAAATGGCTTGCTTCAGTTGAGACTGAAAAAGGAACTAAGCTTAGAGCTTTACGTTCAGATAATGGGGGTGAGTATACCTCACATGAATTCAGCCTTTTTTGTCAGTCTAGAGGGATTCGTAGAGAGTTTACAACTCCTTATACCCCAGTACAGAATGGTGTAGCTGAGAGGATGAATAGAACTATTCAAGATAGAGTAGTCTCTATGTTGCATCATGCAAACCTCTCACAAGGTTTTTGGGCAGAAGCACTATTGACTGCAGTTCATGTGATTAACCTTTCACCTAGTACTGCCAAAGGTCTGAAAGTGGCACAAGAGTTATGGACAGGGAAACCACCATATTATGATCATCTTCGAGTTTTTGGGTGTGAAGCATATGTTCATATACCCAAGAATCTTAGACAAAAGTTGGACCATAAGTCAAAGAAATGCATTTTTCTTGGATATGGTCGAGAAGGACAATTTGGATATCGCTTATGGGATCCTGAAACACGGTCAGTGATCAGAAGTAGTGATGTCATTTTTAATGAGTCTAAGATGCATAAACAGCCCATTAAGGAGGTTGAAGTGAGAAGAGTGGTGTTTGAGGATACTAGTCCTCCGGTTAGCATGCATAATAATGCTGCACATAGGGATGTTCAAGAGAATGTCCATTCAGATCAGTCTGCACATGTTCCTGTTCAACAACCATTGAGACGTTCTGCACGTGTCTCATATCCACCTGATAGATATGTTCCAAGTTTAGATTTTGTTATGCTAACAGATGCCAATGAGCCTTCTTGCTACAAGGAGGCTATGCAGACAGAGGATCATGTCAAGTGGGAGCGTGCCATGAAGAGTGAGTTGGATTCTATTCACAAGAATGGTACTTGGGACTTAGTACCTTTGCCAAAGGGCGGGAAAGCTTTACCATGTAAATGGGTATATAAGCTGAAATTCACATCAGATAGTGCTTCTCCAAAATATAAAGCACGACTTGTTGCAAAGGGTTTTAAGCAACAACATGGTGTTGATTTTGAGGAAATCTTCTCTCCAGTGGTCAAGATGACTACTTTGCGCATGTTGCTTGGATTCGTTGCAATGGAGGACTTAGAGCTAGTCCAAATGGATGTGAAAACAGCTTTCTTGCATGGAGATCTTACAGATGAGATCTATATGGAACAACCAGAGGGTTATGTAGTTCCTGGCAAGGAAAGTCTAGTTTGTAAGCTCAAAAAGAGCTTGTATGGACTTAAACAATCTCCTAGACAATGGTACCAGAAGTTTGATGCTTTTATGAAGTCCCAAGGCTATTCTCGGAGCAATGAGGATCACTGTCTCTACACAAAGAGATGTTCTGATGGCAGCTTGATATGCTTGATACTTTACGTCGATGATATGTTGATTGTTGGGAAGTCCTCTTATGATTTGTCACTTCTCAAAAAGAAGTTGAGTCAGACATTTGATATGAAGGATTTGGGGGATGCCAAACATATTCTTGGCATGTGCATTACTCGTGATAGGAGTAAAAGATACATATACTTGTCTCAAAGTGAGTACATATCCAAAGTACTTCACCGATTCAATATGCAATGTGGAAAGGCATTGAGTACACCTTTACCCACATATGTGAAATTGAGCAAGGATGACTGCCCCAAATCAGATGAGGAAAAGGAATTCATGACCAAAATTCCCTATCAGTCTGTTGTTGGTAGTCTCATGTATGCTATGGTAGCTACGAGACTAGACATTGCATTTGCAGTGGGAGTTGTGAGCAGATATATGTCTAATCCTGGCAAGAAACATTGGGAAGCGGTCAAAATGATTTTGAGATATCTGAGTGGCACTAAGGACAAGTGTCTATGCTTAGGTAGAGGGAAAGCATCCATTATTGGTTACACAGATTCTGAATATGCTGGTTGTGTAGACAATCACAAGTCTACATCAGGGTACATTTTTCATTTTGCTGGAGGTGCTATCTCTTGGAGATCTCGTCTTCAAGAATGTACAGCTGTTTCCACCACAGTAGCAGAGTATGTTGCAGCAAGTGAGGCATGTAAGGAAGCATTGTGGCTTTCTCTTCTTGCTTGTGATATGGGTTTACCTCAGCATGTACCTCACTTGCTTAGTGATAGTCAGAGTGCCATTGCTTTGGCTAAGAATCCGGTCTATCATGCAAAGACCAAGCACATTGAGGTGAGGTATCACTTCATTAGAGATTGCTTAGCCACTGAGAGCATTATTCTTGAGAAGGTTCACACTCGAGATAATGCTGCAGATGCTTTGACTAAAGCTCTACCACAGGATAGCTTTCGACACTGTTGTCACTTGATGGGGGTTACTTGATTCTTGATCTTACGCAGTCACTTGTATACTGTGTAACATGCCCATCAGGTGGGAGGTATAGTTTGTATACTTACACTCAGGTATTCTTTATCATCCTTTATTTTTTCTCCCATAGTTACTCTGGCCATATTGGCCTTTAGTGGGAGATTGTTACCGTTAGGATCCATGTGAAAGGCCAAATGGCCACCGGACACTTCTTTGTATATGTTCTTTAATAAAACATATAGTGGTCTGGTCAGCCACAGACTCTAAGTTCGACCGCATTTGTAAGACCTAAGAAGTCTGTCTTTGTGCTTCTTGTGTACTGTGTTTTCTGTGTATTCTACAGCCTCTATGCGGAGTACTGCGTGCGGCCTCAGGTGCTCGGTTTTCTACTCCGAGCATATTGTCGTGGAGCTCTCGAGAAGGAGAGCGCACTGTGGTGCATCGCCATCGAATCACTTCAGTTGATACTATCCAACTTATCCTCAACAGCCAACATACGGAATACATCATTGCTTTCAGCCATGGCCGGTGACTAAAATACCTTGATGCAGAAAATTAATTGTATCTCAAGAAGTTGAATAGAACTACCCAAGTGAATTCTGCTAAACCTGTAGACTTCAAGACGCTTATACTAGCGAACCAAAACTGGTATATACCTTTGGCGCAGAAAGACGAAATAGCCTACACAAGTGATATGATAGTGCATTCGAAGGCTGAAACGAGCTCAGATCACGATTTTTGCACCACATAGCAAAGCTATTTTGATCTCTGAAACACCCTGAGTATGCTTACCAAATTTTGTGCGATTCTGAGGCTGCAACTGGAGAGGTGTAGACAACACCCTAGATGAAGCGGCGACCTTCTCTGATACCAATTGTTGGGGTTAGAGATCTATGGAAGCACGCGAATAGCACAAGGAAGAAGAAGAAGAAGAAGCTTGGAGCACAACACATAATACTGAATGTATTACTACTAGAATGTACAAAGATGAGTAGCCTTTTAGGGCAATAGGCGTATATACAAGTCAGGGAAAAAAACCTCCTAAACAGGGAAAAAAGTACCCCAGCCATCCTACTCTTCACACACATCACTAACCTAAATGTATCAAGAGAATAAACCCAATATTGGTCCCTGTAGCCATACTTCAAGTAACCCCAAGCCCTCAAATAAACCTGATGATCCAGCTGGATGATAGGGTTGCTGAAAATATCCCCGTTCTATCTATGGAGGTTATATCTAGTGTGTGTTTGCTTCTAGTTCTCATATTAAGATGGCTGGGCTCATCTTTTCGGCTGCTGACATTAGGGTCGAGTTACAGGGAGACTTAATAAATAGTCTCAGTGAGAGGTACTGACTATATGAACTCCTTCCTAATAAGCATCATAACCAAGTTGCTTCTTTCCTATTGGGGAACATGTATTTTATTATGGTATTTCAAGCTATTGTTTGTACTGTCATCCTTTCTGATAATAGTATGCGGCAGAAGATGCTCATGCAAGATTCGAGTGGTAATATATTGGTCATGTTGATAGTTTACAATATGCATGTTTATTTCTATGGTGTCTTTTTCTCTAATATTCATGTTAAGGCTCTTGGTATTAGAGAAATGCAAGAACACTTACTACAGAGACACATAATAGAAAGTCTCCGAGAAGGTTACCGCCTTAGTTGCTTAAGTAGAAGTATTGTGGAAGATTGTTGGACATGTTGATATCTTCCAAAATATTTTTGAGATTTATGGGTTTGTTGGATAATGTCTTCTTATCTGGTTCAATTTCTCATGAATCACATTAAGTTACTGTCTCTTAACACTAAAGGGTTGGCTGAACCTACCAAAGGTAAAGCTTGTGTTGGAGTTTGAGGTCTATGGAAGCATGCAAACAACACAAGGAAGAAGAAGCTTGGAGCACAACAAACAATACTGAATGTATTACCATTAAAATATACAAAGATAAGTAACTCGTTAGGGCAATAGGCATATATACAAGCTCGGGGGAAAAAACCTCCTAAAGAAGAAAAAAAATGCCCTCGCGGTCCTAGTGTGTTCACACACATCACTATCTAAATATATCAACAAATCCCCCCTCAGAGTGATGTGGTCAACAAGGAGCTAGAACTCATGTACAAAGAAGTGCCAAACTATGTGGAATCAATCCACAAAAGGAAGTAAGCCCAGAGCTTCAAACTTCTCCCTAGGCATAGCCTTCGTGAAAAGTCTGCAATGTTCTTCTGCATGAGCACATATGCCAAGCTCATCTCTCAAGCAGAGAATCTCTCTTGACATAATGATAATGCACCTCAATGTGCTTAGTGCGAGCATGGAACACAGGGTTCTTTGCAACTGCCAATGCACTCTGACTATCACTGAAGATGGTGGTGGCAGAAGACTGACCAACACCCAAATCAGCCATAAGGCATGTGAGCCACACACACTCAACGGTCATTGTGAAAGTTGCCCTATACTCAGCCTCACAACTCAAAGTGGCCACAGTAGGCTGCTTCTTGCTCAATCAAGATATACATGAGCTACCAAGCATGAAGCAAAAACCACTTGTGGACACACGAGTGTCATAGCAACCAGCCCAATCAGAGTCAGAAAACAAAAGCTCTCATACCACAATGTTGTGTTTACAAACTTGTAAACATCAAAGTACACAACGAAACATGATGAGACCTCCCAAGATTGTTAAAACACAAACCAAATATTTCCAAACTTCAAAAACAAACTTTCCACCAAACTTTCCAAAAAACAGAAAAATGTCACTATATCAAAATGATCAACAGAAACTCTCTGAGCCGAATTTGACAAAACTAATCATATAATCTAAAATTAGACTCTGAGTAGCATGCTTTAGAAACAAAAAACATCAAAAAAGGTGGAGTATAGCTCCCAAATCAACAGCTTAAAGTCAAGGTAAGAAGAAGCCTGCAACAGCAAGGTATGACTAACTATCTGAATTGAAAACTGATGTACAGAAGGAATAAAACTCCAATATCTATGAGAAATTTTGATATGGATAGAAATTATGAGAGCTAAGGAAACTCCTCCAAGTGAAATCACTCAAAAAGACCTCATAATGACTGAGATATGAAAGTTTGAAGAGAGCTATGTCTCTGATAAGGCACCGGATAGACACAAGAAAGAAGATCTGCAAAAACGCCTACTTGCGTAGAGTTTTCTCATTGTAAATTGTACAAAAACAAATGTATTTATATAGTACAATTGTAAGCTTCACAACGCAACAAGAACCACTCAATTTGGACACCTACACTAAGAGAACCACTCTTTTTATTGAGAGCCTATCAACAGAATCGCCTTCATTGTCTAAAAATAGACACCTCTCCTTTCCTTCTACTTTTATCTACTTTTACTCTAACTTTGGAGATTTGAACGCCTCCACATGTTATTTTTCATAACTAATAAGATCCACAAGCTTCCATATACCATTTTTAATAATTAATAAAATCCACAAGACTACTTTAGAGCTTGTTTTTATGTAACAGTACACACATGATAGCCTCAAGCTAGAAACTATGTGGTTAAGCCGCCTAGATGGCACTATACACTGTTGTTTTATCCCAGGTTCCACCAGAAATGCATTAAAGCCAAAAGACATATATTCTCCCCCTCGATCAAAATGAAGGGTGCCCATTTTACATGTTGATAGATGTTTAGCCAAAACCAAAAAGTGTTTGAAGACATAAACACTTCGGACTTTTCTTTCAATGGATATACCCATGCATGCCTGGAAAAATCATTGATGAAAGTCACGAAGTAAAGATAGTTCCCAAAAGAGGGTGTCTACATAGGACCACAGACATGATTGTGAACAAGCTGCAATTTCTGAGTAGCTCGAACTGAACCATCTTTTGGGAATGAGGAATGCTTCATTTTGCCCAAAATATAGCCTTCATATACATATTTAACAGGTGCCTCAAGTTTGGGCAGAGATTTTCATATTTCTGCAGGCATAGTGAACGAGCAAAATTCAGATGACCAAAGCATGCATGCCAAAGCTTTGCATCTGACATAGCCTGAGAATCATGTACTACACATGCCAAATCATTCACAAATTTTTCATAGGCTATGAGCTTATACATCCCATGACATAAAATGCCAAAATTAATAATCAAGTCGCCATTTGACAGATCATGAACTATACATCTATCATCAACAAATCTCACAACCAAGACAATCTTGGCTAAAGCTGAAACTGATAATAGATCCTTGTTGATCCTTGTTGTTAGAACTCAAAAGAACATGTCAAAGAAGTGGACACACAAGAAGAAGGAGCAAGTAGCGATCTCCAAGAAGTACATGTCAAATTTTCAGAAGGAATCCCTGTAAAAATAGTGATTTTCATCACTAAAAGCCATTGTAAATACCATTTCATATTTTTGTGACTCCATTTTTTTCAAGTTCAGGAGTCCTCGAGCTTCAGGAGTATTAGAAGTATCATCCTACCAATTTTCATAATTTTTAGACTCCATTTGAGCCCTCAAATAATCCCTGGAACCTAATTTTTAACTAGATTGGACACTAGGTCTCGAGAAGGCCAAAACTAGTCAAAAACTATAAAAAGAGATAGAGAGCTCATTTTTGGGGGTTAGCTTGTTAGACAGTTGGCTTGTTAGAGTTTGAAGCTTTGTACAAGAGTTCTTTTGTAATAGAAGCTTTCCATTGTTCCTCTCTTTGTTCTTATCGTGTGCATGTGTGTGTATGTGTGTGCATGCTTGTGTGCTTTCACTCACGCACTTGTGCCTTCACTCGCTCATGGTATTCATACCAATCATCACGTCTCCACGGATTGACAAGTAAAGGAGGTGGTGCTCACACTTGAGCTTCACCAAATTTTGGTGTCGTTTTCGGGAAGAGGGCTTCGAGGATGAGGGTTGTGATGGTAAGATCATAGATTTGCAATGTTGGAAGGTAAAAAATAGTCATTTTCTGATTTTTTATAAGGTCCTATGCAATGTTCTGACAAAACTGGTAAATAATAAACGCTCTGATTGGGACAAACAACTCCATCATGTTGTTTGGGCTTACCGAGTTGCCTATAAAATGATACTCAATGCCACCCCATTTTAGATGGTCTTTGGACAGAATGTTGTGCTACCATTAGATTTCCTAATCCCAGCCTTGAAAGTAGCACAAGATCATGAGTGGAATGGACATGAGTTGTCCTCTAGGATCTTTGATCTAGAACGATTAGGTGAGACGAGGCTACGAGCAGCCACACGCATCTACACTGCAAAGAAAAGACAAAAGGCATACTTTGATGCACACATCAAAGATAAATGATTGAAAGAAGGAGATCTAGTGTTGGTTTATACACTAAAGCAACATGCTCGTAAATTGGAAAAAAGAGGATATGGACCCATGATCATTAATCAAATTTCCACTAGCGGTGCGGTTCAATTCGCCACTTTAGAAGGTGATATCATGCCAAACGATATAAGTGGTTGTCGAGTAAAGTTATATCAAGAACCTCTTACAGAGGGTATGCTAATGAGACTTAACACTGCTAAGAAACAAAAAGAAGAGGAGTTAAGAGTTAGAGAGGAAGCACAGGCAGAGGCTAGAGAGCACATAAGGTGAAATAAGTTAAGGCAACTAGGCCTAGATGTCAACCCAAAAGCCCCAAAATATCACATGGACATATGCCAAAAATCGGGCATGATTACTTCTCGCATAATTGATCGACGCCCCTTTGTGATTGTAGAAGTAGGACAAGGAAATAGTGTAAGGACTGTGAAAGCCTTGGTTGACTCAAGTGCAGCAACTAGTGCAGTTAGACTATCATACTGCCAGGACTTGCAATTGAACATCAAGCCCATAGAAGCCTATCTCATAGGTTTGGGAGGTGTGGAAACCCCTTGTTTGGGCGAGGTGGAACTTCCCATCTACCTTCAGGATGTTCCAATGAAAGTCAAAATGGTAGTGTGTCACGATGAGGACCTTACGAAGCCACTTGTCTTGGGTCAAGATTGGATTTATGACCATGCAGTCAACTTGAGCTTAAGAAGTCAACTTCTTCAAGTTTGGGTACATGAATGATGCATTACATTAGAATTAGAGAACTGCATGCTCACATATCATGGCACCACACGCTCTCTTAGTTCCTCTAAGACTAGTCTTCAGGAACAAGATGTTGTATGTGTCAAAAGCTCTATGATCAAGAAGGACTCAATCATGGAAGGATAGTCGCAAAGGCAAGCTGAGCCTCCTTCTTTTTTGAAGAGTAAAGCATCCACAGTAGTTCAACCTCAAAAGCAAGCGAAAAAGTACAAGACAACCGGTATATCAAATAGACAAAGAGCCTTCAAGAGTAAAGTAGTCCCGAGCATAAAGCAGATCTGGGTACGAAAAGGAGAGAAACTACTAGCCACGCCAACACAATTCCCACCCAGGCAAGCCAACCATGGGAAGACAAGAACCAAGCAACCAAGATCAGCTCAACCACAAGGTCTTCGACAAATTTGGGTACCAAAAAAATTAGCTGCAGCTCAACAAGGGAGATTACATATGTGGGTTCCCAAAGCACTAAGAAGACAATCATCAAGGATATGGGTTTGGAAGCCAAAAGTACCAGTAACCTCCATAGAACCGAAGAGCCAACCACATTGGACACCAACTTTTAGCAACCATCCAAAGAGGAAGAGGCCAGAGGTGATCTCTATAAGGCCAACTACTATTCTCAAATGGATCTCTAAAGGGAGGAATGGTCAATTGTCATTTCACCATCGACTGATCACATCATTTCAAGATCCATTGGCTACCTCCAACAAAGACTGCATCAACGCCCACCAACAACATTGAAAGCCTTGTCGAGCAACAACCATGTGCCTTTGGCATAACCTTGTATTTTGCACCATTCAGGTCATGCATTTCCAAAGTGTGCATCAATATAGGGCCACATTACATGGCTGTGCATAGACATAATTGAGAATCCCAGGCACATGTGACACATCTGACATATGTAAAATATTTTATTGATGCTAACAGCTTTCTTCTTGTTTTATGCCATTGTTCCAAAGAAAAAGAATAAAAAAGAGAAAGGAGGAAAAAGAAAAAGAAAGAAAGAAAGAAAAACAAAAAAAAAGGAAGCAGAAAAGACAAAGAGAGGAGACATGACCATGCGCTTGAAGAATCTCCTCAGTAAGCCATCAGCAAGGAAATCCATCAACAAGCAAGACAAGATAATGGTCAATCAACATGATGGGAGTACCACACGACGAGCGAAGATCCATGCACCCTTCACCATGGTAAGAATTGCCTACTGTAATAACACTATAACCATGGTAGATTAGGAAACCTCTTCACCAACATACCCTTGAGCACTTCGCTCAAGGCCCAATTTCTTGCACCATACTTCTTCCCATGCATTTTCCAAGTATGCATACATAGGGCCACATTACAAGGCCATGCATAAGGCACATATTTTGTTCAACCCATGCACTAATGGAGTTACCCATCAGTCATTATGGGTTTAAGGTACTTGGCATCCTACTATGAAAATCATGTTCAAAAGCTCTAAACAACATTAAGAGTACAACATCAGTACCTACAAAGCAATTCAACGTCGACAACTGCTCAAGATCAATGTTGACAACCTCATCATGAAGAATTCAAGAAAATTGTTTTAGATAGAGGAAGTACACAAGTTAAGCTCTCCAAATGGTTAAACTCTAAAAATGGATACATATATTGAGAGATATGACTCTCGCAATCAGGCTACCTAGAAATGGTGAGCGATTGGACATAGTCTATGAGACTATAGAAAATGAAATGATTGAAACCAAATGAACTACCTACAAGGGGACTTCAGCGCCTTCTTCCTCTATACTTGAGTGTCCTCCCTTGCCTCTTTTTTAGCTAAGTGACCATGAGCTCTCATGATGACTTCCTGAGCTCTTCTCCATAACTCCTCCACTCCTTTGAGCAGTCACTCTTCATGTTCGGTTCAGTTTTTGGATTGATTCTCTTTTGACATCCACTACTTGCTGAAGTAAATGCTTCCATTTTTCATTTTGTATTTTTTGTTTATTTGAATAAAATACCTTTTGTAAAATATATATGGCCTTGTTTCTTTATTTTTTAACACTCCCCCTCAAGCTCACATGTGAGCTTGCACCTTTAGCCATATCCTACAAATTGATTTCATCCTTGAAACTCTTTATTTCAGAAGCATCTAAGGACTTTGTAAACATGTCCCCAACCTGTTCATTAGTTCTAATGAACTTTATATCCACATGCTTGCTCAAAACTTTTTCACAAACATAATGATAATGCACTTCTATGTGCTTACTTCGTGGATGAAACATTTGATTATTTGTCAAGTGAATGCTTGACATGTTGTCACTTTAAATTGGAATGGTCTCTACCTGCATATCAAGATCATCCAAGAGCTTCTTAATCCACATAGCTTCACAATTTGCAAAGGCTAATCCTCTATATTCAGCTTCTAAGGCCTATTCAGGAAAAATGGGAATTACACAGGATTTTGAGATAGTTCTTTGTGTCCTAATGTTTTATGTTTCGACTGATTTAAACATCACAACATGTTATTGTCTCTTGATAAGAGTATATTAAATTAAGAATTTAATATTAAGGATAATTGTATTATAAATGGGGCATGAGGGTTGGCCTCAAATTTAAGAAGTTAACATAGTAAGTAATATAAATGGGACTTGAATAATTCCCAAATTTCTTGAACAGGCCTTTTCTGTAGATGATAGTGCAACAATAGGTTGCTTTTTTGAGCTCCATGTGATAGGTTTGCTGCCTATCATGCACACATAACTTGAAGTGGATCTTCTGTCTTCCTTCAAACCAGCCCAATTAGCATCACTAAAGCCCTTCACCTTCAATTCTTCATCATATCTATAAAACAAGGCATGATTGACATTGTGCTTCACATATCTTAGCACTCGTTTAGCTAAATTTAAATGTTCACTTGTTGGAGTTTGCATAAATTGAGAAAGAACTCCAAGGATATAACACAAATCTGGTCATGTGATTGTAGCATAGATTAATGAACCTATAATACTCTTGTATGTAGTTACATCATGTAACTTCTCTCCATCATTTGAGCATAGCTTCACATTTGTGTGCATAGGTTGGGTGAGTGGTCTAAAAAGAACATCCAACAGGTAATTTCTTTGCATCAAGTAGATACCATCTTTTCCATAGACTTCCTCAATGCCTAAAACATATTTCAGCTCACCAAGATCTAAAATGTCAAACTCATGTTGGGTTGTAGGGTATGCACACACCCACAATTGTGCATAGGAACCCTACCTAGACCAAAATAATATCTCTTTTTGTATCTACTTAGGATTTCACATAAAAACCCCCCCTTTAGACACTTTTTAATATTTGTCCTAAAAGTAAAGCTTGGGAAGCCTTGTAAATGCTCACATCTTTTGAAGAAGCATAGAAAAATCCCCACGCGCACGTTTCTCCTTCCTTTTGAGATTTCAAATATATGAAAAGATCTTCTTGAGATATGACAGCTAGGCATGTGCTCCTTTTTGACTAGTCAAAAGGAGCTGTTGGCAGTAGCCTTGGTACACCAGGACTTACAAGACGTGAAAGTCAAAGAAGGGAGTCAGAGCGAAGGGACAGCACAAGCAAACAGGGCAGTCAAAGAAGATCTGGCAAGTAGGCCAATATTTTTTCAAAGACATTAATGCAAATCAAGAGATGGACTTGCAGGGAGGAAGAGCAAGTAGGGAGCTCGAAGATATGTATGGCAGATCACTAGAAGAAATCCCTACAACAATAGTGATTTTTATCACTAACAATCATTCGTAAATATCATTTCACATTTTTGTAGCTCCATTTTGTGCAAGCCAAGGAGTCCTTGAGCTTGAGGAGCCTTAGAAGTAGTTGCGTACCAATTTTCGTATTTTTTAGACCTCGTTTGAGCCCCCAAATAAGCCCTGGAACCTAATTTTTAACTAGGCCGGACACTAGGTCTGGACAGGGCCAAAAGCTAGTCAAAAACTATAAAAAGAGCTAGAGAGCTCATTTTTGAGGTTGGATTGTAATTGAAACGAACTTGTAAGAGCATTTTGAAAGTAATCTAAAAGCTCCATTGATTCTCACTCTTTGTCTTACCGTGTGTGCGCATGTGTGTGTATGTGTGTGCATGCTAGTGTGCTTCTCACTCACGCACTTGTGCCGCCACTTGCTCGAGGTCTTCATACCATCCTCCCGTCTTCCCGGATTGACATTAAAGGAGGTGCTACTCATCACTGAGCTACACCAAATTTTGGCGCCGTTGCCGGGGATCGAGCTTTGAGGACGAGCGTGTGATGGTAAGACGTAGAGTTGACGCGTTGGAGTTGTAGGTATTTTCTTCACTCTCATCGATTTTCTTTTACTTTCTTCACAATCTTCATCACCATCACCATCATCACCATCTCCCACGTCCATCTCCATCATCGCGAAAATTTCAGTTTTTTGACCATATCCCCATCTCCACCTCATTTCCCTCATTTCACTTGTGAGAGAGAGCGAGAGAGCGAATTTGCATGTGCTATTTTTTGCATGTTTTGTGAGCATTCTGCAGGTACAGGCCGCATCATCACCCCCAGCACTCTGCGCAGGTACGGAAATCTGAGTAACTGTCTGTGTGTCGCCGAGCTCTGTCAATCGCGACCGACAGAAAAATTGCTCTAATTGCTAAACAAAGTGCATATCCATGACCTATAGGCCTAGAGCTTCCCAAAAATGTGTTTAGTTTTTTGAAATTCCACAGATTTCTGTCAATCGTGATCGCTCTGTCAATTGCGATCGACAAACCACGACGGACAGACCTGTCAATCGCGATCGACACGTCAATCGCGACCGACAGCCCACGACGGCTCTGTCAATCGCGACCGACAGAGTCAACGACCGATTGACCACGACCGACTGACCATACGCGTGACACGTGTCAATCGCGATCGACTCATCAATCGCGACCGACACAGTCAACGACGGTTTGACCACGACCGACAAACCACGACGGCCCTGTCAATCGCGACCGACACGGTCAACGACCGATTGACCACGATCGACAGACCCTCGCGACCGACCTGTCAATCGCGATCGACTCATCAATCGCGACCGACAGAGTCAACGACCCTTTGACCACGACTGATTGACTTTTCGTAACCCCTGTCAATCGCGACTGACCAGTCAATCGCGACTGACAGCCACGACGGACCTGTCAATCGCGATCGACACGTCAATCGCGACTGACCTGTCAATCGCGACCGACAGACTTTGCGAACGCGTTAGAAGGGCAAATTAGGTCAAATTTTCAAGGCAAAATTATTGGTCTAAATTTTGATTGTGTGTGGGACAAACACTAGGGTGTAGTATTGCATCGCGAGGCCGTGCCACAAGCTACTCGAGTATTCCTGTTTGACTGTTAGCTTGTGTTGAATTCTGATTTAACTCCCTAAACCCTGAACAGTCCTAACTTTTTCATACGAAATCCAATTTTTGAGCTCTTGGGCTTGTTGGAAAGCTCGTGGCCATACCCAGGGGGATCAAAGTCAGGGGTCTTTAGAATTATTTTCCTAAAAGTCAGAATGCACATGTGTGTTTATGTTACATGAATGAAAGTGGTTGGTTTTGTCCTTTGAATATAAGCATTGAGCTAACCGTGGGACTTTTATAGGTCCATTGAGAGCAACTGAGAGCATACAAAGCAAGGTTTCTTTGCAAGCTTGAGAACCGGGTTCTTGAGCACCTCAAAGCAAGGGATCAACAAGTAAGGTTGGAATATTCTCAACTCCCTCTGTCATTTCCTAGCTCAAGCTAAGAACGACTAGTGATAGGAGTAAGCCAGGGCGACGATAGGCAGTTATCAAGTTGAAGACTATCAAAAAACTCAAGTTCAAGCTAAGAACTTAGTTACTGTACTGTCGATAACATAAAGGAAAGAACCTAACGTGGAACGATCAACCTAAAGTACGAAGAACATTCAAGTGTTCCTGACGACGTGATATCAGACAAGACCATAAACACAATAATTAACTAAAAAGAATCAAGTGACTGGTACCAATTGATCGGCAACGAGGTTGTACTCTGGAAAAAAATTGGGCTAATCAGTTAGGCATATGAACCTTAGATCAGGACGACACCTAGCAAGAGAGAGACAAAGCCTTAGGTCTTCAGAGGCTAGTGTCAATCACACTGCAAGGTCTTGGGCCCAGCAGTTGAGCCACCACTCATACTACCCTAGCTCTGAGACCAGTGAGTCAGAAATGTCTCAAGGCATGGACAGACCCACGGGAAGTTCAGGAGTGCCTTATTTGTACAGGGTAGAAGGCCCTTACAAAACACAGCTGGAATATCTTAGGACCAACCGACTAGGTGCTAGCATCTATGAGGACGGCCTAGGAAGATCTGTGGTCCAGATTAAAAACCCTGATCAATCCATTGGACTAGAACACCCAGCTGTCAAGTTTGAAAATGGTGCATACCTGGACAAAGAAGGAACAATATATGTAGTCACTAGTCACCCTGATAGGACAGATGACTTTGGGAATGTAATCTCAGATGCGGACTTAGGTGACCTGGAACAAGGGAACATGGATGCGGAACCTAGAACCCCTTGAGGTAAATCAGTTCTCACTAGGATTATCACGCCTGAGTGGGTCCCCCAAGACAACAAGAGCATAGAGTTGCTCCTCAATCGAGAAACTGATGAAGCCTTTTGGAGGTATAAGTCTAATCAGCCAACAGACATAGGAAATATCATGATCTATGAGTTTAAGGATCCGGATAGCCCAGGCAGAGTGACCTACTTAGATCATGCTTCAGAACGGATCTTCGTGGTGACAGAAAATGATAGGCATGCCTACACTTGGAAGGGTGAATTTATTTTCCCCCAACCCAGATCAAATGTATCCTATGGTCACCCTGGGGCTGGAACTTCCCAAGCTCATGGTACGCAAAGAGACAGAAGTAGAGATAGACCAGAAGTAAGTTTTGCCAACCCAGTGGGCAGAGAAAGAACGAGAACAGAGACGAATAGAGTAGAACCTGAGATGCATAGAGCCCACAGGAACCAAAGAAATGTAGATGGATTCCCTCTGCCGAGGCCTAGAGAGCACACAAGAACTTTGAGACCCACCCAGCTAGTTAAGTCCATGAAGAATTACTTTGACGGCACAGGAGATCCCTATGATCATGTGGCAGAGTTCAAGCAAGTCTTGAGAGCTGAACAAGTGGAAGATCTGTTCACGCAGTACAATGCCTTCGGTCTAACCCTTAGGAACACGGCACTTACATGGTTTCAGCCATTAGATGAGCGTCAGTTCAGGAGCATAGACCAACTCCTAGAGGCATTCATTGTAGAGTTCTCTAAGAGCGGCATAAGACACAATACCTCCTCATTGATCCACAGCTTCAAACAGACCCCCCAAGAGACTGTCAGATTGGCCGGAAGAAGATTTAGACAATATCTGGAAAGGTGCCCTATTTCGGAGTTACCCACATCTGCTAAACAAGTAGCCTTATTCCTTGATGGATTGCTGAGTACGAAATTGAGATCCTATGTGTATCTGAAGGACCCTAGGACTATAGAGGAGTGTGTACTCATGTGCATTGACATTGAAGATAACCTAGGGGAAGAACTAGAGCTTTCCAAAATCTACAAAGATTCAGATAGTGCATCTAGTCACTCTTCCACGCAGTCCACATCAATTGAGGAACTTGCCGAAAAGGTAGCTCAGAAATTAGGTGTATCGAGCAAACAAATCCCAAGGTTTGCCCCTGTGAAAAGATGCTATACATGCGGTGGTGACCATATGGCGAATGTCTGCCCTATTATGGCTCAACCCCAAGTAAACCCTAGTAGCCAGTACTGCACCATAGAACGGAGATACACCAATCACACCGCACAAGATTGCCCATACAACAAGCAGACAGTTAGGCAACCCTATCCGCAGCCCTACCAACAAGGCCGATACCAGAACCAAAATCCACCACCACAATATGCTAGACCCCAACAAACCTACCAACCACAATATCAGGCCCAACAGAGACCCCAACCGGTACTAGCTCAACAGCCCCCGAACCCCGCTAACGTGATTCCAGTAAAGTATGCTGTTGCAGAAGAAAACCTGAATAGGGCCATAGTACCAGTAACCCCATTGATCTCGGAAAGTGACCCAAGTGACCATAGCTTTGATTCTACACATGTCGATAGTCCCCAGGCTTACTACATGCAGTCTCCAGAACATGGTGAGTCTTACTATAGTGAGGAACCAAGTGAACTTAGTTGGGAGTCAGATTACACGAACGTCATGTATGCAAACCCCAACCCCAGGCCTCAACCTAGGCAAGTAAGACCTCCATTCCCAAGAGGACCGTGCTACAGATGCCAAGGAGATCATCTCATTCGAGATTGTCCCTTGCCCCCACCTACACAACCCCAGTCAGTGACTATCCAAGGTTTTTGCCAAGATTGTGGAAAAGAGCATCTTTTACGAGATTGCCCAAAGAACCCCAATAATATGCCAAAAATCACTCCGATCAATGTGATTGGTTTGGTTGTAGATTCCTCAGGAAGCGTCACTTCCACTGCACCAGTGCAGGTAGTCACTAGAGCTCAGGCATTGCAGCAAAACCAAGAGACAAACCAGGATAAGAACTCAGAGGCTAGTGAAACCGAGAGCATAACAAAGAAAAGGACTAGAGCATGGAAAGATAGTCGGGAAAGAATGAAAAGACAATGGGCTAAAAAGATGAGTGAACTTGAGGAAAGCATAAGAGAAACCAAAGCTAGGATAACTGAAATCACCTCTCAAATCCCCTCTCACAATACCCCGCCGCCACCCCTACCATCTCCATCTGACCCACCACCTTCCCCACCACGTCATACGATTCCACCACCTCCTAGGGTAGGATCAGTGTTAGCTGATCCCACTCCTGAAGACATAGACATGATGCTCAAAGCATATCAGGCCAGAATCCAAGAAGGACCAAACGTCACGGATCATGCCAAGTGCTATCCTAGAGCTGACCTAGAGATAGAAAGAACCAAACTGTGCGCGAAAATGGTCGCATTGGCTCAGACTATGTTTGAAGCCAGTCGCCTTTTCAATTACTCGGGTTCAGCCAAAACGCAATTACACTTGGATGGATTCCTAGAGAAGTTAGAGGAAATAATTGCAAGATCTGCCAAGGAAGAAAAAAATCAAGAAAAAGATAAAGCAAGCAGAAACATGAAGCATTCCCCGTCAGAAGTGTATGTGGCCAATTCCACTAAACCAGACTCCTTTCCCTCCGTAGGAAGATTAGAGAGGCTAATTGCACAGCCAGAAAAGGAGCCTATCCCTCAAAAAAAGGAAAGGGCAAGAGAACGGATAAGCCAGCCTCTTCAGGAAGCCCATGTGCCTCCTCAAGGAGCCTATCTTCCTCCCCAAAGGTCACAGGAGCCTCCCTCGAAAGCTTATGTACCTCCACAGGTAACCCACATTCCTTCCCAGAGAGCGTATGAGCCTGTTCGGAAAAGTAATAGCATAAGTAATCCTCCCCAAGAAGCTTGTGCTTCAGCTATCTATGACAACGAGGAAAGAGCCAACGATAGAATAAGCCCTCCTTCCCAGGTAGCATATGTACCTAATTCTACGGAGCCAGACACTTCTTCTTCTATGAATCGGTTTGCACCAGACTTCCTACGAGAGATTCAAGAAGACAAATGAGATAACGAAAGTGAGGTCGCCCCTCCTTTTGAACTTGTGGACGATGCACACGACCAATTCCCACAAGACATCCCATCAATTTACGGGGAACATGAGAGTGCTCAATCTCATGAGAGATTGGACTTTGAGTCTAATTCCATACAGGAGCTACCCCACTTCACAGGCCCATGGGAAGCAAAGTCCACATGTATGAGAGCACCCACAGTCATGGTAAGGAACGACGACTCAGTCATACCGAGGAACACGGAGGTAGTAACGAACACCAAGGTGCAACGCGATCTCACTTTGGAAGAGCTCCCTGAGGATAGACCAAACGCACGGAAATATGTAGCTAGTCAAGTAACTGAAACTGCAAAACCTCGTTCCCGGGTAGGATCCCATAGGACAGTACCGGAAATTCCCTTGGATAAGATAGGGGATATGTGTGAAGGTGAAGAAGGGAACACCTATCTTCCCATCACCTACCAGGACTACACCACGAAGGCAATTTTGGACTCAGGTGCAGGAGTTGCAATTGCCACTACCTCCTTATGGAAGCGTTGGGGCAAGCCAGCACTCAGGCCAACGAGAATGAAATTGCAAATGGCCGATGGTCACATAGAGAGACCCCTAGGATTGCTAGAAGGAATAACTCTCACCACTTGTGGTGTCGAGTTTGAACATACCTTTGCCATATGTGACTTCAGCAAAAATCATGCCTATGAGATGATTTTAGGAAGACCATTCATGCGACAGTTGCAAGTGGTACAGAATTGGGGAACCAATTCTTTGTACCTGCAGCACTTGGGTGTTACAACCAAAGTTAATCTCAAGGATTATTCTCATAGAGATGTCCCTCCTATCCAGTGGAATCCCATCCATAGAGCCAAAGATGATACAGAATCGGTGCATTCCATAGGGTCTGGATCCTCATGGATGCATGAAGATACTCACTTATGGATGTGCAAAGTAGCAGTAGAGGAAGAGAAGAGAGAGAAAGCCAGAGAGGTAGGTGCGAAAGAAACCCATAGATCAATCCAAGACCCAGCCTATGCACCTGTAGTTTTTCCAGACGAAGAATTTGAACCTCACGGTTGGGCAGAAATTTTAGCAACAATGGACGTGGCCATCAATGAAGAACAATGGACACCTCACTGTGATGAAGATGGCTATGACATTTCAGTCTTCTCCATAGAGCCAATCATGGGAGAGGCAGTTCTAGAAGAATGTGAACCTACCCCTGATGCATTTGAGGATGCAAGTGACTCCGATCTAGAGTCAATCATTATGGACCCACCATTTGCATCAGATGAAGAATACTTCCATGAAGTAGAATTTCAACCCCAGAGGCATGGAGAGGTCACAAATGATGTAAGATTAGCAACGCATATGACCCCTAAGGAAGAAGGAAAGAAACGAAAGAAGAGAGAAGCCTTACCAGAAGAGGAAGAATCTTTGTTTGAGGTCCCAGAAAATTTTAAGAAGTACGAGATAGATGACAGGAGAGTCATGATAAGATAAACGAGAGGCACAATCAGGAGAAGCCTATGATAACAAAGAAACCACTAAGAAAATAGTAGTGGCCATAGAAGAAGGAGAGGAGAGATGCACGTATATAGGCCATGACCTGACAGAAGAAGAAGAGTACGAATTGATTACCTTGCTAAGAGAATACAGAGATGTATTCGCTTGGAGTTACAAGGATTTGAAAGGTGTTGACCCTGACATATGCTCACACACCATCCCCATGACCTCAGATGCCAAACCCTCTAAGCAAAAGCCTTTTACATATAACGATAACTATGCTGCTAAGATCAAGGAAGAGATATATAGACTGGTCGAAGCTGGATTTATCTATGAAATTGAGCACACTGAATGGGTATCCCCCATCGTAGTGGTGCCCAAGAAGAATGGCAAGCTGCGTGTGTGCATTAACTTGAAAAAGGTTAATGCCGCCACTATTCGAGATAACTATCCGCTTCCCATCACAGAACATCTCTTAGAAAGAGTGGCAGGCAAGGAAGTGTACAGCTTCCTCGATGGATTTTCGGGTTACAATCAAGTAGCCATAGCTCCAGAGGATCAGCATAAGACAGCCTTTGCCACAGAATGGGGCATCTTTGCTTTTAGAGTAATGCCATTTGGGCTTACCAATGCACCAGGTACCTTCCAGAGGCTGATGTGCCATGTGTTTAAGGAGTTCCTGAGGAAGAGTTTAGAAGTCTATGTTGATGATCTTTGTGCTCATTCCAATGTTAGACAAACCCATATCCCTGAACTCAGACAAATCTTTGACAAATGTAGAGAATATCAAGTCTGCCTGAACCCAGAGAAGTGCGTTTTTATGGTCAGGCAAGGCAAGATTCTAGGACACATAGTGTCAAAGAATGGCATATCTACCGACGAAGAAAAAGTGAGAGCCATAGCAGAGCTACCTAGGCCAAAGAATGTCAAGGAAGTACAAGCTTTCATGGGGCATTGTGGTTATTATCGACGATTTATACACATGTATGCTGTCATTGCAAAGCCCATGTACGGACTTCTGACTAACTTTGAGTGGACGGATGAATGTGAGAATTCCTTCCAAGAGCTTAAACGAAGATTATGTTCAGCACCAATCTTGACCACACCAGATTGGAATAAGCCTTTCCATGTTCATGTGGATGCATCCAATTATGCTATTGGATGTGTGCTTGCACAACCTACTGGTGAAGGTAATATGGATCTTCCAATTGCCTATGCCAGTAGACAATTGAATGCGGCTGAACGGAATTACACCACTACAGAGCGCGAAGGATTAGGCATGGTATATGCAGTCAAGAAATTTAGGCACTATTTGCTTGCAAATAAGTTTAAATTTTTTACTGATCATCAGGCATTGTTATATCTCGTAAACAAGCCATGCAATACAGGAAGATTAGTGAGATGGTTTCTCTTGCTAATGGAATATGACTTTGAGGTTGTGGTAAGAAAAGGTAGGACTCACTTGAGAGCAGATCATCTCTCTAGGCTCACATCGGGAGAAGCCCCACAAGGAGTGTCAGATGACCTTCCTGATGCTTACTTGTTTAATTTGGAAGTTATACCGCAGTGGGCTAAGCCATTGGTGCCAGTATTGACGTACGGGCCCAACCATCCAGTGGTAAACACACGGAATAGAGAGATCGTAAAAGCCCAAAAGTATCACATCATGGCCGGAAGCATGTACAAGCACACAGATCAAGGGATCTTGGCTTGTTGCGTAGAAGAGGATGAGTACGCTAAATGGTTGCAATTAGCACATGTAGGTGCATTAGAGCAACACCATTCAAAGCAACGAACTTTACAGACCTTAAAGATACTCGGAGTGCATTGGCCAACTATGGAAGCTGATGTCCAAAAGTTGTGCAAGGAATGCCCAATCTGTTGCACTAAACCACCAGTGGAACATGCCACTCTTTATCAAGTATCCATTGTGCCAGATTGGAGCGAACCACTAGTATCATTCCTGAGGACAAACACATTCCCTCCAGACATGACTCTGGCTAGGAAAAGGAGTTTAGAACAAGAAGCCTTGGATTACTCACTCATTGGTGATAATCTATACAAACGCGGTAAGGATGGTTACCTGAGGTTATGTGTCCATGAAAGTGAGTATCTTAAGATCTTAGAAACTGCTCACCAAGGTGTAGCAGGAGGACACTTTGGACCGGATCGGGTGATCAAGGCAGTACTATTTGCGGGATTCTGGTGGCCTACCCTTCACATGGATGCACATACCTATGTGAAACGGTGTGATATCTGTCAAAGGACTCAGTATCCTATACGCAAAGATGAGATGCCACTGAAACCTATGATGGGTGGACGTGCATTCTCTAAGTGGGGAATAGACTTCGTAGGTCCTATTAATCCCCCAGCTAAGGGTTCTCATGCGGAATACATCATTGTTGCAACAGACTATCTAACCAAGTGGGTAGAGGTAAAGGCTACGACCAAGAACGATGCTCAAACAACTGCCAAATTCTTGTTTGAGAATGTATTCACGAGATATGGGCTACCTATAGAGCTTGTAAGTGATAGAGGCACTCATTTCTTGAACGAAGTGATTGAAAATCTACTCCAAGAATTCTTGGTAATACACAAGAAGTCTGCCCCCTATCATCCTCAAGCTAATGGACAAGCTGAGAGCACTAATAAGATTTTATGCAATGTACTGACGAAATTAGTGAACACTAAACGCTCTGATTGGGACAAACAGCTACACCATGCTGTTTGGGCATACCGAGTGGCCTACAAAACGGTACTCCAAGCCACTCCCTTTCAGATGGTGTTTGGCCAAAACGCCGTGCTACCCTTGGACTTCCTGATTCCTACATTGAGAGTCGCACAAGAGTATGAATGGACAGGTCATGAGCTCTCCTCTAGGATCTTTGACCTTGAACGATTAGGAGAAACAAGACTGAGAGCCGCCGCAGGAATATATGCAGCTAAGAAGAGACAGAAAGCATATTTCGATGCCCACATAAAGGATAAGGGTTTGAAAGCAGGAGATCTAGTCCTAGTCTATACACTCAAACAACACGCGAGGAAGCTAGAAAAGAGAGGCTATGGACCTATGATCATCAATAGGATCTCCACAAGCGGAGCAGTACAATTAGCCACATTAGAGGGTGATGTTCTCCCAAATTACATTAGCGGTTGCAGAGTCAAGTTGTACCAGGAACCCCTCACGGAGGAAATGCTCAGCCGACTCAACACTGCTAAGAAACGCAAAGAGGAAGAAAAGCGAGTTAGAGAAGAAGCTCAAGCAGAAGCTTTAGAACGCATCAGAAGGATGAAATTACGAAGGCAAGGTAGAGAGCAGCCTAGGACAAATGACTATGCAGATCAAGGATATCATATGGCAATGTGTGAAGTCGCAGGAACCAGCTCACCTAGGATAACTGATCGACGTCCTTTCGTAACCCTAGATATAGGACAAGGAAAAAGTGCAAGGACTGTAAGAGCCTTGATTGACTCAGGTGCAGCCACTAGTGCTGTTAAATTGTCTTACTGTCAAGAGTTGCAGTTAACTGTCAATCCGGTGGAAGCATATCTCATAGGACTGGGAGGCGTGGAAACCCCTTGCATGGGCGAGGTGGAACTCCCCCTCTACCTTCATGATGAGGCAATGACAGTTAAAGTACTGGTGTGTCAGGATGAGGATCTCACTGAACCACTTATCTTGGGTCAAGATTGGATCTATGACCAAGCAGTCAATTTAAACCTAAGAAGTGGACTTCTTCAGGTATGGGTCAATCATAGTCGAGTTACAGTAGAATTAGACAATGGAGCACTCAAGGAACTAGGAAAGGCACAGACTCCTGGTCCTTCCAGGGGTGCACATGAAGTTGACCATGTTGTTCTTGTCCAAAACTATGTGTTGCAGAGGAAGGATATTCACAAAAAAGGAGTCCGGGATGCAAAGGAACTCCCTTCTTTTCCAAAGGCCAGAAGAAGGCAACAAACCAAGGTGGATCACAGGCCGAAGAAGCAGAGTGCTACCTATGTCAGAGATCAAAAGTACCTGCGCAGCAGAATGTCCCAGCAAGTGAAACAAGTGTGGGCACGGAAAGGCGAACACCCGATTGCACTCAAGCCAACCACACGAGCAAAGCCTCTTATTAGTAACCAACAACACGACACTAATAAGAAGTCTTTCGAAAATTCTTCTACTAACGTGAAATCTATTTGGGTGCCCAAGAAGTCGAGGAAGGCTAGCCCACAATCAAGACAAATTTGGGTGCCTAAGGCTTGCTTGATGGCACAAGTCGCTACGCTGAGGCCACAACCTAAACAGCATAACGCAGCTACGCATACTGCCAGTATTCACTCGTTCTCAACGCTCATGAACACACCAAGACCCAAGAGCGTGCATGTAATCAATTGTAAATGGGTCCCAAAAAGGCCTCGTTTTCAAACCACGACACCGCGGAAGCTCTCTAGAGACTCTCCGAAACCGAAAACAAAGCCCATTCACTGCATTTGGTAGCCTAGGGCCTGTAATAAACCCCCCGATCCCAATTTGTAAATCCATACCCACTTACTAACTGCAGTAGTCTCCTAGGACAACACAAGCACTAACTACACACACTGTCTTCATGCACTTACTAACCACTAACTCATCATCCACCTCATGTTAATGTTGTAACGGGGACAACACAAATTTATTCTGTCCATTACGATGTTAACACTTGGTTCTATATTCTCACAGAACCAATCAACAAACAGGGCCATGGCAGAAGCAGGTACCAGTTCTCAAGTCGGATCTGGTGCCCAGATTGTGGACATAGAAACACTTCTCCTTGAGCCACGTCTCACAGCAAGGCCGCAAGAACTTCAAGCAGTGCATGTGCTCCCCATTCAGGATCCTCCTCAAGGGCATACTTCTCAAGTAGGTAAGCATGCGCATTGGTTCAGTGATGTTGCTGGGCCACTGGGCGATGGAACCTATTTCTGGGAAGCAGAATTGGAATTCAATGGCAAATGGGGTCGATACCACTTTTTCACACGCGAGTTTGAAAGCTATCAAAATGCCGAAGTAATGAGATCAGTTTGGATCAAAGCGGGGGTGGACAGTTATTTCAGGACTCACTTACCAAAGCCGGATTTTTTACGATGTTCATATCTGATCAGTACCATCACGCCAAGCAGGGCCAAAGGAGGCGACAGCACCTTTGTGTTGCCATCACTGCTGCCGGGTAATGAGCTTAAAAGATTCAAGTTGACCCTCAATCTGGTAAGAGAAGCATTGGGCATGTATGGCATGCACATCCCAACAGAAAAGGAAACCATGGTTCCAGGTCGAATGAAGCACAAAGATCTTAATAAGTTGAAGGACATGGTAGCAATGACACCTACCATTGCGCTTCACCTGCGAACCATCATGCAACATTTTGCTTTTCCCGCCCAAGAACGATTCACAATGCCCCCGAAAAAAATATGGTTCAGTTTATATCTAGCAGAAACCGAAAGCCTGCCCATCAATGTGCCACACTGGATCATAGATCAGATCCACCTAGCGCATCAAAGGTGGAACAAGAAACAGAAGAATGTGCTCCACGGGTGTTGTGCTCTGACCAGAATAATCTATAGATGCTTGGCTTATGACGTGCCTGTTCAGCGGGCACTCGTATGGTCCCGAGTCCAAGAATTCCAGAGAAGACTATCAGCAGCAGGTCCCCCATCAAAGAAGATGAGGGGGGGAGTCCAACTACCCTGTGCCCAACCAAGGGGAGCCACCGCTACACCAGAAATCACCCCTCCCCAGACACGAAGAGTTAGGCCATTCACAATCCGGCTACCAAGACCAAGCACAGAGGGGCCTAATCTGGTGTTTCCACCCATTCCATCCGATTTGGAATTTCCGCAGGGATTTACTCTTGAGGACCTCACGGATGAAGAAATTGCCAGATTAATCTATGACTCTAACCTCGAAGCTGAAGCAGCGCGAGCTCAGGAACCACAACCCCAAACAACATCGGCCCCCACCCAACCACAAGTTGTAGAAGTCGATGTAGATGAACAAGAGGCAGGAGGAGACGAAGAAGAAGCCGACGAAGAACAACATCAAGAATATGACGAACTCTCCGAGTTAGCAAGTGCCCCAGCATATTCGGCACAAATGAAGAGACTATATCGAACCATGCGATTGGTTCAGGAACAGCATCAGATGTCTCTAGAACAGGGCAAAAGACTCATGAACGACTTGCTAGCTGAGGAAGGTGTGGACGAGTTGTTCATTGAGTCCATGAACCTTCATGCCGACACCGTAGGACTGGACGAGGCCATTCATGAGGCAATGGCCTACATCCACAGGTTTGAAAAAAGAGTTCCCGTTCGTCCCAGGAGGTCCGGGAAGCAAATTCACATCAATACATCAGCACCAGGCGAGGCAGCGCAAGCAGAAGAATATCAGGAAGCACCATTGTCACCACCATCCCCACCTCACACTACACAATTCACTCCACCACAGGACACTAGCACTACCACATCCACTACCACTACCATTGTCATGGGCATCCCACTCTCTCCGGGAATCCAATACGGGGGAGTCACCATGCCCACCTTCACCACCCTGTTCACCGATGTCACATCCACTCCACCCACGATTCCCATCTACACCGTCACTCAAACAGTTGACACGATGGAAACATCACCTGCCACAGCACCACTCCCTCCCCCCATGCCACCTTCACCACTCATACCCCCTCCCCCCACATCTCCACGTACATCCACATCATTCACCTCTCCCATTCCCGCCCCCATTCCCCCTGCATCTTCACCCCTCCCAGCATTATTTAATGTAAATAACATATTTTTAGCATTAAACCAATGTGTATACCAGCTCCAGCATGAGTACAAAGCTCTGGACAACCGGTATCAGCAACTGGAAACGCACCATCAGAACTTACAAAGACAATTTCACATTCTACAAACAGAAAATGCAGAACTGAATCAACGCTACACGACGCTTGAGCAGGCTCACCAAACATTATTGGAAGCACCTCAACCATCGACAGAATCAGGTGTCAAACAACTAGAAGCTTTGCTCGATGTATACCAAACCGATAATCTCAAAGTCCGGCGTAACCTGGCACTTCTCAGAAAACACATGGCGGCCGCCCTTGAGGAAAACAAGAGACTGCAGCAGCAAAATGAAGCAAATCTAGAAGCAGCAATGGAAGGCTCTCCACACGAAATTGATCCAGAGCAGTTTAAAGCTGTGCCCTCAGAGACAATGAAGACCATCTTGGACAGCTATGCAGATCTATTAGAAGCTCATGATGACTTGGAAAGGGAACGTGATGCGCTGCGCAATCAACTCCAAGAGCAACAGACAGCACCCAAAGTCACAGAAACGACCACGACTTCAGAGGAAGTCAAGGCATTGAAAGAGCAGGTGGCCGAATTACAGGCAAGATTACTCACACATGAAAGGCAACCCTCTCCAGTTGTCGAACGAGAACCCGAGGATTTGGTACCCATCGAGGTAGATGAGACGTATGAGGAACCTTACGTTCCTATGCCAATGCCAGGTGGTGAGCAAACCGCAGAAGGAATGGATACGTTAGAAATCGAAGTACCTGAGTGGCTCCAAACACTAGAGAAAACGGCATCAACTCATGAAGATCGAGTGGCAGTTCAAATCCAATCTATGGCAAAGATAGAGGACACTATTATTAAATCAGAATACTTCCGCAGCATGTCCCACCATAGATGGATCGGAACCAATGATGATCAATACGTGCCATATTGTATACTCCTGGCGGACTACAATGCAGAAATCCAACATAGATGTGGCAAACCTCCAACGTTTGCTACACAATTTGGGCCAGATGATATCCCAAAAAGCGCCAAAAAAGGATCCATTCATCAACCCACTTGGAGGATCCGACTCCTCGAAACCTACCCGGAGATGGTTCGCACCTGGACGAATATGCCTCTTTTTATTAAATATAACCCTTGTTATGTTCCTGTACTCCGCAGACGCACATGGCCAGAGTTTACCATTGCAGTCAAGAATATCAAGGGATGCGCCAAATGGTTAAACTACGTCTATCTAGCACCCCCTCAAGGGCCTCCCACCGTCAATTACATGATTTCCACTATACGGCACTGGAGCATCCGATTAAGGAATACCCCTGATGTAATGGCCCAGATGTGCATGAAAATTTTTGAGTTAATGCTTATTACATTCAGGACATTCAAGAATATCAAGGACCCACACTTCTCAGGCGTCGGATTCCTTACAGGAAACCAAGATTTAGTTTATGACATGAGCACCACTCCTTCTATAGAGGTGATATACGCTTGGCATGCCAGAATAAAATACCTCCCAGCCTGCTTTAAACAAACATTCGAAGAGATGTTCATAACAGGGTTCTGGGAATACCACTCAGAAATATTTGTACCCAGACCCTCACATCTCCTCCATTTATTTGCTGTGGAGCGAACCATTCACTCAGAGCAGTTACGAGTGCCACATCCAGATGTCCCAGGGCCAGTCAATTGGGATGCATTGCTGACAGATCTAGCAAGGGGACTCAGGTTAAAAGAACACCACCTCGCCGCCGATGTTGTACAATACTACGTCCAAAAAGCAGCTAGACAAGGGTCTGTCAGGGGCGACAGACGCGAGAGTGGGGGGGTGTTGGCAGTAGCCTTGGTACACCAGGACTTACAAGACGTGAAAGTCAAAGAAGGGAGTCAGAGCGAAGGGACAGCACAAGCAAACAGGGCAGTCAAAGAAGATCTGGCAAGTAGGCTAATATTTTTTCAAAGACATTAATGCAAATCAATAGCTGGACCTGCAGGGAGGAAGAGCAAGTAGGGAGCTCGAAGATATGTATGGCAGATCACTAGAAGAAATCCCTACAACAATAGTGATTTTTATCACTAACAATCATTCGTAAATATCATTTCACATTTTTGTAGCTCCATTTTGTGCAAGCCAAGGAGTCCTTGAGCTTGAGGAGCCTTAGAAGTAGTTGCGTACCAATTTTCGTATTTTTTAGACCTCGTTTGAGCCCCCAAATAAGCCCTGGAACCTAATTTCTAACTAGGCCGGACACTAGGTCTGGACAGGGCCAAAAGCTAGTCAAAAACTATAAAAAGAGCTAGAGAGCTCATTTTTGAGGTTGGATTGTAATTGAAACGAACTTGTAAGAGCATTTTGAAAGTAATCTAAAAGCTCCATTGATTCTCACTCTTTGTCTTACCGTGTGTGCGCATGTGTGTGTATGTGTGTGCATGCTAGTGTGCTTCTCACTCACGCACTTGTGCCGCCACTTGCTCGAGGTCTTCATACCATCCTCCCGTCTTCCCGGATTGACATTAAAGGAGGTGCTACTCATCACTGAGCTACAGGAGCACATGGGGGAATTGAGCTGAGCCTATAAATAGAGGCTATTTCTTGTAAAGAGGAGGTCCCTTGGCCATGGCCTTGGCCTCCATGCTAATGGAATGAAGGTTCATTTGGCTTCCACATTTCTCCTTGTGCTAGGCGTTGATCCATGTGTGTGGGTTTGGCATTTGGGGTTGTCTTGTGTGTGAGCATTGGCCTCCCTTGTTCCTTTTGACGTTGGCCATGGTGCCATTGTTCATGGACGTGGGTGTGTGTGCGTTGTTTGCACTTCTTGCAACTCCTCTTGGAAGAGCCTTTCACTTCCATGTGAGGCGATTAGGGTCTGTTGCTCCCCTTTTCTCAACATTTTGGCGCCTTTGTCGAGGACGTCGGCCTTTAGCCGTTGGGTTTTTTCAAGCTTGCCGTGCCTACACTTTGTGGATGCACCTCACACTTGGATTTAGTTGTGGATCCGTGTGGCCTTCGGTTGGCCTAGGGTACCTCTCTTCTTTTAATTTTTGAGTAGTTTTAGTTCATTTTTTGTTTGTTGCACAAAAGCATCCCCTAACCCCCTTCTCACTCCCTTTCTCTTTCACATCTACACATTTCCACTCACTCATTCTCTGGGCTTTCTCCCATCTCTGTCATCTCTTAGTGAGGATGCCTGTCTTGAATTGGGGGAAGGATAGTCATCCCTCTTTGTCCTCCCTCTTTCCAAGAAAACCCAAGAAAAATATATATAAGGAAATAAATAACTTCATGAAAAAACTTTGCACATCGGATCCCATTATCCCATGTGAACACGACATCTTTTTCAAAGTCTAGAAGAAACTGACGAGCCCTTGCGCATTGAATGGGCTGTTTGTACCTCCATATTGTCGTTGGCCAATTCGTTTTCCCCCGCATTCATTTCTTGAGGAGGGTGGTTGGAGGAGCCTAACCTCCCCATACCCCCCTTCTTTCCAATTTTCGGGGTTGAGCTTCATCTGCTCCCCCTTTCGCGTCTGTGTGTTGGGGTCGAGCTTCATCTACTCCCCCTTCTGCGGTGTGCTCTCTCACCTTCGGAGGCTCTATGCTTGGCTTTCCCCCTTCTCGGGTCTATTCTCTCACGCGGTCTCCATTGCTCCTCAGATGGATGCTGCTCCGGTTGCGCTCATCTGATGGTGTTAGGTGCCATTGTGCTCTCTCACGACTGTTGAGAGCTGTGTTTTCGATCGAGGTTGGGGTGTCAAAGTAGATTATTTCTCTCAGGTAGTCTCACATTTCAGGGTAAGCTACAGCCTCCTTCATTTTGAATCTATGGTCGGTGGCTATGGAGTTGAGCATGGCCCTGTGCGTATCTTCACTTGCCCCTTTCTTGGGTAATCCAACTGGTAGGGTTTCCCCCTCCCATGTCCATCGAGCTAGCTAATGCCTCCGTCCCGCGCTTCCATGGTAGGGTTGAGCGATCGGGCTCCCTGCCCCTCTTCTTTCAATACCTCGGGTTGGCTCGCTTATTGGCTACTATGGGTCATATGTCTTGCAAGCTTTCTTGCTTTGAATGACAACTATATTAAGGTCGATCTCCATGTGTGCTTCCCGGCCCGTCAATCCACCTGACGATGAACCAAATCGCTGTTGGGCTCACTTGGCTACTGCTTCAACTACGGAATATTGGTGTCTGTGTGGCTAAAACTTGGTATCACTATTGTTGCAATAATATTCATTCAGGATCTTGAAGGTTTGGGTGTGAAGCATTGTACTTACCCCTGACTTGGGTTCAAGCATGCCGTCCCCAACTTTTTTTTTTCACATCTTGTCAAGTTTTTGTCTGTAGTGCCTCATTCCAGCCTTGTTGTTTGATAGTTCTGTACCTACCTTGGCAGCCTCTGAGATCTGTGGTGATGCGTCCATGCTCACTCTCGATGCTGTGGCCCTTGCATGCACTTTTTTCCCCTTTTGGCAATTCGCCGTAAGAAAATCCTGTGGACATCTAGGCTACACCCCGACATCCTTGATAACACACATGCAAAGTTGATTCTTCCATTTTCTGTACATAAAGCTTGTTTGCAGGTAATGATAGCTTCAAACGCAAGAAGGGATGTGCAAATATGGCTGTCCAGCACTAACATCCTTGATACCTTTATTCTCAAAAGTTTCCCTTGTTTTATATGCATGCAGAAAACCTTCACGAAAATGGCAAGATCTCAAACTTCCGCATATCTTGGTAGTTTCTGCTCATGTTCTTCATTTGATTAACTTGTATGTCTCTTATGGGATCATCCACACATTTCTGCCACCATGGATCATTTGTCATTTTTGCACCCATATGTTGAAGTTCTGCAGGAGATGAACTCCAAAGGATCATGGTTGAGAGGTTTGTATGTCTCTTGACTCTCAGATTGAGCATGCTTATTGTTACATATGCATTTGAGATGCATCATAGGAGCTATGTGGTTGAGTTTATGGTGGCTTGGTCCATCCCTCTCATGTCTCTTGCTATTGTACCTACTTTGCTCAAGGACAAAGCTATATATCTTTTTGAGCATCTAGATAATTAAGCGGAAATGTTATGATGAGATTTTTTGCTTCACGGTGTATCGTGCCTATGGAATGCACCAATAGGGTTTGGATCTAATTCTCTTATGGTTTGTACATTGTATGCCATATTGACAGGGGCGGTGCCTTTCTCCTTTTTCACAGGTGTGGTAATAAGATTTTCTTGTTGTCAAAGGTATGACTGCATTCGGTGGTTGATTTTTGGTCTCTGATTTTTATGACTTACCATTCACTTGGTATTTTGTCTAGTATTCTGAAGGCCATGACTCCAAAGAGTATTTCTTTTGTTTGCGATATCCGTTAAATGTCAAATGAGAAACAAAAATGTTTTTCCCTTGCTTTTGGCATGCTTGCATCACACGAATAGAACCCAAAAATGTAGAGATTTGTTCCCATCAAGAATAATTTTTTAAGATTTCTCTGATATGCTTGCATGAATTCCCCTCATCTCATACTCACTTGCTTTGCACGATGGGTAGGAAGAATTTCTAAGAGGTTGATATTGGCAAAAAAATAGGTTGTTGTGGTTAATGATGGCCTCTCTGTTCCATTGTGCCACCCTTGTTATGGTATGCTTCAGTCGGGGAAAACCATCATGGGTGTTTCTTGCCTGCTTGCTACGTTCTCCTTATATTCCGGTCTTGCTTTACCCTTCACCTCTGTAGGGATGGGCTTCGGCCCTTACCATACTCCCCATATTGTTCCATTTACTCCACTCTTGAGACAGGCCTTTCTCTAGTACTCATGGATCAAGCTCATACTTCCCATAGGAATTGGGTCGTGGCTCTACACTTGCCTCCCAGGGCTGGGATTGAGCATGCTTACTGCCTCACGTAAATTCAGCATGCCCAAACCACATTTCAATGACTAAGGACACCTGGGCATAAAGGGCATAACTATGCCTAGCTATTGTACATCAAACCAAACGATTGTCCAAAAAACGTTTGTTGTGATTACTTGCCTCTTGTGATTTTGATAAAGCAATAGGCTGAAGTTGGACTCAATGGTCATAAATATCACTTCCCTAAGAGTGAAGAGGCTTGGAAGGCTTACCTAGGTTCACAAAAGATTCTCTAAAAATCAACGTAGGCATGTTGTGGCTTTGGAAGTTCCTTCAGATTGTGCATCAAGTCTTTCTTACCATGAGTTGGCATTACATGATAGAATAACTTAATTACATGTGGAGCATTGAAAGAGGTGTTATGAAGCTCAACGAATCTCCACAGATTTTGGACCCTGACCTATTATGCTTCTTAGATAAGATTGCTACATTACTACATTCTCTCCTTGATGTTCTAACAAGCCACACTCAGTAATGCACTTTCATTGACGCGAGAAGTTGAGAGGATTGGAGATTATGGCTGTAACATATGCATAAACTTTGACCTCATGCCCATGATTTCTTGAACAATGTTTGTATGGCCGCTCTTTCTAGCAAACAGCCACAGTGTAATGCATTTCTCCAAGCTTGTATTATTAATTTGTCACATATACACTCTACACCAAAACCTTGACAATTGGAGTTGGACCCTATGCATATTTGAATCACCTTTATTATCACCAATTGCTCTTTTTTGCAGGGTGTATATAGGGATTGCAATTTTTGTTGGAGATGGCTCACGTTTGAATTTGGGGGCCTATCTCTCACATGATATAGGTATTGTCATTTTAAATGGTCACCTTGACTCCTCCCTAAGTGTTACAGGGCAACGCAGACTCAAGGGGCTTGCTACACGACAGTCTAATTGTCTAGATGCACAAGGGCTACTTATTACTTGATATGTGTCACAGGTTTGACAGGATATGATACACTAATATGTTGAGTTCTAATAGGGAATTGTTTCCACTAACCATCTTATGGAAATCTTCTTGGATAATTTAAGATCAATGTTTGGATCCACACTTGTGCACAAATAGTTTCCGTTCTTTTGAAAAAATTGTTGGTGTCTCTTGCAAAAGTGGCAATGATTGAATGATTTACTCTATGATATGAAATTATGAATGACTCCTTTGGTTGCTCATATTTCTCTTGTATTTTATGATCACATATACAGGCCAATGCACGATCATCAGATGCACTACAAGAGCAATGTTGATCTCAAGTTTTTGTTATTTCTGAGCTAATAGAATTAGCATAGTAATGAATCGGAAGAGAGGTCAAGGAATGTGAGATTGTTTTTTGCCAGGGAAGAAATTCTCTGGTTTTACAATGAACACGCACAGAACTTAGCATTGATTCTTTCGGACTCCTATAGAGGCTCTCTTGTGAATGATGGCTCGCATTCCAGATGTGTTTGATCCAAACATCATCTTAGCCTTGAGACTAGTAATTGCTGGATTAAATGAAATAAGTGTTTCATTACAGGCCTGCACCTATTGAACTGCTGCATTAATTGTTCTTCCCCCTGTTAGATGATGTGACACTATAATTTGCAAAAATTTCTCTTGACGATTCGAAGGTTTTTTAACCCTTGACCAAGCATGTCTACTTAGCAAAGAATACAACTGAATTTTGTGCTCACTTTCTGCTCGGTGGTTGTCCACATAACTAAATGATTTAGATTAAGTGCTTGTGACATGGCAAAAATATAAGGGACCCCTACTTGGGTTCTTGGTACTTTAATTGCTGGATGGCAGGAGTTGCTAGCTCTCCATGTGGACTTGTCTCTGGAAGAACCAGTCCTATAGGATTTGATGTCCCATGATGTGGAAACTAAAATTGACATGAATGTTTATCTCATTACAAAATGCAGATGCACTCTACTTGCTCTTTTGTATGTCATTTCAGGTTTTGGTATGACATAGCTTTTGATCCTCCCCACAGTCCACGACATGGAGGAACAAAACGCAAGTCTCTGTGTGGCGATGGCAACAAATGTCGTGGACTGTGGGGAGGATCAAAAGCTATGTCATATTTGGAGTTTCTGAAGGCATTTCCATCCTTAGACACAGTAGGAGGAATGCTGGGCTGACTGCCCCCCAAGGGGATTGTGTCGCTCAGCTGTAAAGACTGAAGAGTTGCAGATTGAAGGATGGACTGAGGGCTTGCAGTATTGCAGATCTGAAAGATTGAAGACTAGTGTGTTGCAGGTTCGAAGATCAATGCAGAGTATGGAGACCTGAAGAATGTAAACTGCAGAATGGAAGATTGGCAGACTTGGAGCTTCTCAGAATTGAAGACTCAAGCTTGAACCAGTTCAAATGTGTATGATCCTTTCCTCTTAGCTTTGTCGAGGATGACAAAGTCTAGGGGGGGGGGGGAGAGTGTTGGGTTGTAGGGTATGCACACACCCACAATTGTGCATGGGAACCCTACTTAGACCAAAATAATATCTCTTTTTGTATCTACTTAGGATTTCACATAAAAACCCCCTCTTTAGACACTTTTTAATATTTGTCCTAAAAGTAAAGCTTGGGAAGCCTTGTAAATGCTCACATCTTTTGAAGAAGCATAGAAAAATCCCCACGCGCATGTTTCTCCTTCCTTTTGAAATTTCAAATATATGAAAAGATCTTCTTGAGATATGACAGTTAGGCATGTGCTCCTTTTTTACTAGTTAAAAGGATCACATGGGGGAATTGAGCTGAGCCTATAAATAGAGGCTATTTCTTGTAAAGAGGAGGTCCCTTGGCCATGGCCTTGGCCTCCATGCTAATGGAATGAAGGTTCATTTGGCTTCCACATTTCTCCTTGTGTGCTAGGCGTTGATCCATGTGTGTGGGTTTGGCATTTGGGGTTGTCTTGTGTGTGAGCATTGCCCTCCCTTGTTCCTTTTGACGTCAGCCATGGTTCCATTGTTCATGGACGTGGGTGTGTGTGCGTTGTTTGCACTTCTTGCAACTCCTCTTGGAAGAGCCTCTCACTTCCATGTGAGGCGGTTAGGGTCTGTTGCTCCCCTTTTCTCAACACTCCTTACTGAGTTTTCATTTTATCTCTTGTATTCCTACAACATTACTTCCTCTTATGATGAGATCATCAATATATATGCAGATGTATACATGTTTGCCATCTTCTTTCTTCATGTAAAGAGAAGGATTTGCACTACTTGGACCATACCCACACCTTATGAGGTACTCAACCAATCTTTGGTTCCAAGCACATGGTGCTTGCTTCAACCCATACAAAGCTTTCTTCAATCTACAAACAAAATCTGGACGCTTTTTATCTTCAAATCCAATCAATTGAATCATGTATACCTCTTCTTGAAGTTCACCATTGAGAAAGGCATTTTTTATGTCAAGTTGGTACAATGTCCATCTCCTTGTTGCACTTACTGCAATCAAGGTTCTAATTGTTCCCATCTTTGCAGTTGAGCGAAAAGTCTCTTCATAGTCAATGCCATGAGTTTGCTTGAATCCTTTTGTTACTAGTCTAGCTTTATGCCTAGCTAGAGAACCATCAGCATTTCTCTTTATTTTAAACATCCATTTATTTGGAACAATCTTCATACCTTTAGCCTTATGAACTAGCTCCCATGTGTGATTTTCCTTGAGAGATTTTATATCTTCTTGCATAGCTTGCTGCCATTCTTTTTGTGTACATGCTTCTTCATTTGCATCCAGCTCTTTGTCTTTGACCACCTGCGTCATATATGCAAAATGTTTTGCAATAAAACTATCATAGCTTAGCCTTTGAATTGGATACCTTGCTCTTGAAGACCTCCTTTCATTTCCTTTTGAATATTGCTTCTTGAACTAGTTCGACATTACCTTTCTATGTGGTTCTTGAATGTCCAAAGTCAACATCCTACCTTCTTTCCTTCCTTGAGCAACGACCTTGAATCCTTCTTTTGGATTCTTTATAAATGAGTCTTTTTCATTGAACATAACATGATATCCTTTCTCTACCATTTGTCCTACTGAAATAGATTTTTTTGCAATAGTAGGAACATGAAGAGCATCAATCAATATCTTCTTGTATCCAAGCTTGTTTTCTCCAACATGCTCAATTGTGTGTTGAGTTTCATCACCAGTCTCTACACATCCTTTTCCACTTGCAGCTTATAGATTTGTGAATCAATCTCCTGATGGAGAGTGTTAATCTCCAAAAGAACAAGCTATCCTTGATGTTAGACCACCTCTATATCAAGAATAACTTCAAACTCAAACCAATTTTGGAAGACAATCACCAAACTATCAAAAATTTATCTAGCTGTAAAGCCATTTCATAGAAAAGTCTACTGCACATGAATCACTCATTGATCAATCATTTGTGTAAAGTTTCTGATGAAACTTTGTAAGATGTGTCGCCTAGAGTTTGTGCACCTCCTCTAAGTTAAAACACTTCAGTAGATTATGAGAAATCCATCAAACAATCTACCTATGTCTGAAACTGACTTCTTGTAGAGTCGACTTTGACACCTTCAACTTCTAACACATAGTTCTCCCAATCTAGAACCCGTTTAAGCAAATGCTTTTAGCCATAGATGGCTTACCTTCCAACTTAGATTTTGACTCCTCATTTGTGTAAAACTTTACACTGTGCACTGAGAACTGATCATTTCTTTGATCATCGAATCTGCACCTGTTTCAGAAGACACTCAACACTTTCTCACATATAGATGTTCCTACACAAAATTCTCTCAGCCTGTTTGCAATTGAACTCTCAAACTTTAACCATAGATAGATTAACTATGGACTTAGATGTATACAAAAGGATTTCTGATAAAATCAAGCACAGAAGGAGAACTAGAGAAAAGATCGATGCGCAATTCTCTGAACATTCTTTCTATTCAACTCTTCATACATCTCATGGATGATACATCCAATACACAACATCTATTCATCTATGCTTCATCTTCCTTCTTTTTTACAACCATCTACACATATCTATATATACATATGAGTATTGATTCGTCATTACTTCAAGTGTATTGAAGTATTTTCAAAGCTAATGTACATATGTTCTAAAGAACTTTGCTATCCGAATCTTCTCTTCACTTCATGAAGTTGGACTTCAATCTTTTCTTCATCTCTTCACTTCTAGGCTTTATAATCACCAATTGTTGATTGTCCTGTACCAACAGCTCCCCCTCAATCATCAATTGTGATTACCTGCACCTTCTTTATTCCTCCCAAATCTTTAAATCTCTGCAACTTTGGTCCATCCAAGCTTTTTGTCATCATATCTGCAAGTTGATCTTTTGTAGGGGTATGCATAACTTCTATTTCTTTATCAAAAACCTTCTCTCTCAAAAAATGATACTGAATCTCAATATGTTTAGTTCTAGCATGAAATACAGGATTTGCTACCAAATACAAAGAGCTCATATTGTCTCCACAAATGATAGGAGTACTCTGAACAATATCAAAACTCTTCATAAGAGTCTTTAACCATATTACTTCCTTTGCAGCTTCTACCATACCTTTGTATTCTGCTTCTCTAGATGATAAAGCAACTGTATGTTGCTTCTTGGAGCACCATGAAATTAGCTTATCTCCCACATAACACAAGTATCCATGTGTTGATCTTCTATCATCAAAATTACCTGTCCAATCTGCATCACTATATATTTTGACTCTTGTATTTGAAGTAAATCCATAGTACAATCCTTCTTTAAGTGTGCCCTTGATGTACCTAAGTACTCTTTGTCCTGCAATCCAATGTTCCTTTCTAAGACAATGCATGAATTGAGATAGAATTCCAACTGCATATGATAGGTCAGGTCTTGTTAATGTAGCATAAATCAAGCTACCCACCAAACTCTGATAGAGCTTCATATCTTTGAATTCCTCTCCTCCATATCTAGTCAATCTATGATTCACTTCCATTGGAGTTGGTGCTATCCTGCAATCTTCCATTTTAAATTTGATTAGCAAATTTTTTAGATACCTTTCTTGAGTTACATATACTCCATGTTGAGTATATGAAATCTCCATTCCCAAAAAGAATGACAAATTTCCAAAATCACTGATTTTGAATTCTTTCTCCATCTGCTTCTTAATCATGTGTATGCCTTTGCCATTTGTTCCTGTAAGTATTATATCATCAACATAAATACACACATAAATAAATCCATCATCACTTGCTTTGACTAACAAGCTACTATCTGCCTTTGAAGCTTGAAATCCAAGTTCCTTCAAGAACTTTACAAGCCTATAATTCCATGCCCTTGGGGCCTGCTTCAACCCATACAAAGCTCTCTTGAGCTTACACACATAATTGGATACACTTGATCTTTGAAACCATCTGGTTGTTCCATGTAAACTTCATATGAAATAAAACCATTCAAAAATGCATTCTTCACATCTAATTGAGATAATTTCCAGCCTTTGCAAGCAGCAATTGCTATGAGAGTCCTTATGGTTGTCATCTTTGCAATAGAACTATAAGTTTCATCATAGTCCACACCATATGTCTGTGCATATCCCTTTACAACAAGTCTGGCTTTGTACCTAGATACACTTCCATCTGCAAACCTTTTTGTTTTGTAAGCCCATTTACATCCAATGATCTTCTGACTATTTGGTTTAGGAACCAAATCCCAAGTCTCATTTTCCATCAATGCATCATACTCCTCTTGCATAGATTTTTCCCAATTCTTCTTCCCTTTGGCTTCTTCATATGTGGATGGATCTTCATCTGCTTTTAACATGTAAGCATAATCTTTAGTAGTCAAGAATGAAGTATCATAGCTATACCTTGTAGGCTGCCATTTGTGCCTAGATGACCTTCTAACGTCTCCACTTCTTGAAGTTTCTGGTTCATCACATTCTGGATCAAACCTTGGCACTTCTACTTCAACATGTACTTCATTGTTCTCATCTTCATCAAATATTTGAACCTTTGATTTACCTTTCTTTTGATTTACAACTTCTTCAACATCTGCATGAACATTAAGTGTACATGCATACCAAGTACCTTGCTCATCAAATGTAACATCCTTAGACACAAGGAATTGCTTTGTGGATGGACTCCACAACCTATAACCCATCTACTTGTCATCATAACCAATGAATACATACTTCTCTGCTTTAGGTTCCAATTTATGCCTTAATTGTGATGGCACATATGCATATGCCAAGCATCCAAATATTCTACAATGATCCAAGGTAGGTCTCTTACCCCACCAAGCTTCATATGGTGTCATACCCTACAAGGCTTTACATGGTAACCTATTGACCAAATATGTGGCTGTGTTCACAGCCTCAACCCACAAATAATTAGGGCAATGTTTCTCCTTCATCATAGATCTTGCAAACTCAACAAGAGTTCTGTTTCTTCTCTCTGCTACCCCATTTTGTTGAGGAGAGTACCTGCAAGTAACCTCTCTCTTTATACGTGCATTCCACAAATAATCACTGAACTCATTAGAGAAATACTCTCCCCCTCCATCTGACCTTAGTCTCTTCAACTTTTGACCTGTAATTCTTTCTGCATATGCATGATAGTGTTTAAATGTATTAAACACTTCTGATTTGTCTTTGATCACATAGATTGTAATCCATCTGGTAGCATCATCAACATATATGACATAATATCTTGATTCATTTATAGTGAAGTCCTTTGAAGGACCCCACACATCTATATGTACCAATTCAAGTCTTTCTAAATACATAAAACCATGCTTATTATATGATTGCTTATGAGCCTTACCTAACTGACATGCTTCACATCTGTATGTCATGTGTTGACCTGTAACATTAGGCAATCCAAGCACTGAACCATTGTTAATCATTTCTTTGATACCTCTTTCATTAAAATGTCCAAGTCTTTTATGCCAAAGATCCAATTCAGACACCTTTTGCTCTCCATATGTAAACATAGCATGTCCAACATTACCTTGTATCTTTAATGTGAAGAGCCTTCCTTCCTTCTTTCCTGTAACAATCTGTGTATACCCTTGACTAGGGTCTTCAACATAAACTCCATCACTAGTGAACCTTACCTCATATCCTTTTTCCACAATTTGTCCTACACTATTCAAGTTCTTTGGAGTTGTAGGAACATACAGAACCTTACTCAAGAGAGTACTTCCATCTTTGGCTTTAACTGAACCAATTGACTTTACTTTGTGTTTTGTATTGTCACATGTTTGAATTGTGTGATTGATTGCCTTATGATCTAGATCAGTCATCAAAGAAATATTTCCACTCAGATGATTGCTACATCCTGAGTCAATATAAAATACTCTCATGTCTTCATGTGAGGCTTCACATGTTGCATTCATAATAAGAGTCGAATCTTCTTTATGATCTGATGCATAATTGTAGTAGGTGTTATTATAGGATTGATTTTGGAAGTTTCTTCCTCCACCTCTTCCAAAAGAATTCCTACCACCTCTACCTCTGAAGTTTCCTCTCTGATATCTGCCAGCTCTTGCTCTTTGATTAAAGTTGTGAGTAAAATTACCATTTCTTTGATTATTATGCCAACAATCATGAGATAGATGATTGGTCTTACCACATATCCAACAAGCTTTGACATTATCTTTGTTATTTCTGCCTCTTCCTCTACTTTTGCCACTTCCTCTTCCTCTTAGGAAGTTTGCTTGACTTGGAGTACCTTCATCCTCAACTGATTGTTGCTTTCCTTTGCTAACTTTCTTCTTGTCTTTAGAATACATTGCATGACCTGCACTCTCATCAACATCTCCTTTGATATCATTCTCAAAAGTTAGCATATGTCCTAACAATTGATTCAAATCAAGAGTGAAATGATCTAATGAAAGTTCTGTAGACGAACTAAATGTCTTACACTTCTCATCTCCTCTTAGTCCTGTGAGAATTTGTCTTACCAACTTATCTTCTTCAATATCTTCATCAACTGCACCTAAAGAATCAGCAATGTCTTTCATCTTTGTCACATAATCAGATATTGATTGTGAAGCCTTCTTCTTGAAGGTAGTAAACTCTGCCCATAATGAAGCTTTCCTTGATTTGGTTGTATTCTAAAAATGCTCTTCCAAAGCATTCCAAATATCACTTGCACTTTCAAGTCCTCTAATATGAGGAAGCAAATAATCATTCACTGCCATGTAAATTATGCTCCTTGCTTGAGCATCCTTCTTCATCCAAACCTTTATATCTGCAAGCTCCTCCCTAGTTGGAACACTAGGACCTTTAAACTCTGGCTTTTCTTCCTCTCCTGTGATGTATCCCATCAGATCTTTGCTCATAAGATAAGCTTCCATTCTCATAGACCAAGTTGGATAGTTCTCTCTATCCAACTTCTCAATTTGGAGACTATCTCCCATCCTTTCTTCGCCTCTACTATCAAATCTTTAATCCTTATAAGAAATGAAGTACCTTAGCTTT